>OU015467.1:15832489-16074989 GCA_907164805.1 Brachyptera putata | reverse complement strand
TAGCAATTAGCTGTATTTAGTTTGAATAATGGTATGCGCACCTTATAGACCAGAACTGGAAGGGGTGGCAACGCAATCTGTTACCTTTAACCATAACATTCACCAATGTGTAGATAGTCTCTTAATTTAAAATAAAAAAGTTTTTTTACAGTATAATAAATTCATATGTTTCCTGTATTAAAAGTGGCTGTGATAATTTTCAGTGTGTTGGTTTAAAAATCAGATATAATGTGACACTTACGGTCACAGAAAGTGGTCGATCAAGCCACATTAAAATGCACCCTGGAGATAATTTACTAGCGTAATATGTACTAAAAGTAGTGGGCATATACACTTCTTGTACAGTAAATGAAAGAAGAAGCTGTAAACTATGAGTACTTTTATATGAATTCAAATTTGAATATCGGAAGAAACCATTTAATGTGACCGAAAGTGTACTTACATAACACTATTTCTATTTTCAGCATTCCTCCTACATATTTCTGTATTTATTATCGTAATTAGACTTCAAATAGTTATTGGAACATTCATTCATCAATGATAGACAATAAAATGGAAATGTCATTTGACCTAACGTGCTGTCTAATTGTAAAGACAGTAGTACGTATTTGCCATTACAAAAGATTCTAGTGATTCTAATTTTTCTCATTATTGGTTCTTGTTATTATTTTTATTATTCTTAGCGAAAAGATGACATTCACTCATCAAATTTTTTATGATAACAGATCTATTGACAATTTTTTTTTAAATAATTGTTTGATATTGGAGTATGTGATTGATTGAAGAAATAATTGATAGAAATAGCAATGAAATTTAATTAAATGAACATCACTCACAATATAGTATGGCCAAACAATCAAATAACTTTGAGAAATATAGGCAGGCATAAGGCATATAACCCTTTTGTCTTGGAAGCACCGCATGAAATTTGGAGCAGGGTCAGACCATCTTTAAATAATCAAATGAATAATAATCATAAATCGATTAATTCTGATTGATTACTGGCTGATGCAGATCAATTAGAATCAAATGTACGATAATCAATAATTGGTGACATCCCTCGTTCTCTTATATAGACAAATTATTTCAACTGTTCTCATTTCTGTATTTGCAGAATCAATGAAGCCAAAGAAGCCGATAGACATGTCCGTCTTGGGCAAGGATCTGGAAGTGTTTGATGGGATTGACGACCTGACAGCGGACGATGTTGACGATGCGGACGAAGATGACGTAGAAGACGAGATGGCTGACGATCCTTCGGCTGACGACGACGACTACGATGACGACGAGGAAGACTTAGGTAAAACCCGTGGTGGATAAGTCTTACTAGTTGGGTCATCCTGATTTCTCAGGACGTGTTTCAAGATAGGAAACGAAACTGCGTCTTCCAAAAACGTTCATAATTAGGGTTGACGTTAAATTTCAATATTTTTTTATCAAATTTCGATTTGTGATCGAATTTAGATATTCCATAAATTCAATATCGAAACGGTGATCGATATTGAATGGAAAATTGTGAATAACTGTAATATGAAATAACAATAAGTATACAACCACTCTAAAATGAATGAATTTCACTTTCAAAACAATTGGCATATTACTACCCCCGAGTTGGTCAGCTTCACTCCGTGTCAGTCCTAACGTTTACATAGTGAAACTTTTGTGACTTCCAAACTTGCATTTTTTCGATTCGATTAGATTCGATTCGTTTGGAAAATTCATTAAATTTCGATCAGTATTCTACATTGTTTGCAATTATTATGTCAAATGACAGCTCTATAGATGAAAAAGAAACGTGTAAGAAACTGAATGGTAATAAAATGCGAAGTTTCTAGAAATGTATTATTTTAAAAGCAGAATGGAAAAAGTGGAATAATTTGAATACCTTACGTTCTGCGTGTAGATGCGGGGATATCATCTAGCACAACAGGTCCACCGTCAACGAGTCCTAGTCCGACGGAAGGAGCTTCCGAGCCACCCCGAGTCACTCCGTTCCCGACCCCCGACCCTTACTTCACGCACTTCGACCCCCGTGTCGAGCACCAGTCGTACAAAGATGCCCAACAGAGGCTGGAGGAGATGCACCGAGAGAAGGTCACCAAGGTAACGCAATATACTGGAACTTCTTTGTTACATGTTTCAGGGAACCATACTGAAAAGCTTGAATAAAAAACTTGAGGTATATATATATATACGGTATATATATATATATATATATATATATATAAATCTTTATTGAATAAAGATTATCCCATAATATGTTGGGTTGCCAAAGACACAAAATAGTAATGAAATATTTATTATCTGAGAATGAAAAACACAAAAATAAGTGATAATGAATTAAGAATAATAAATTTCTAGTTTTATTTCAAATTAGGAGAGGAAATATCGTCATTAGAGTGTAACTTCTCTATATCATTTTTCAAGGGGCCATGAAAAAAAAAACATCTGTGCAAAACAATGCATCCAGGAAAATTTTGCATTGATTATGTAGGAGTAGGGTGAGACAAAATAAATGATAGATGAGTGAAAACAATGGAGTTGGGAACGATGCATCGAAGTTTCACTGTAGTCTTTAAAATCTATTTTTAGGGTTGTGGTGTCCTTCAATAATGATAATACTCGTAATTCAGAACACAAATTGACCGATTGTTTGCGTTTTTCCCGCCAGGTAATGAAAGACTGGTCGGACCTGGAAGAGCGCTACCAGGACATGCGTTCGAGCGACCCGAAAGCTGCCGAGGACTTCAAGCGACGCATGACGCAGCGGTTCCAGAAGACGGTTCAGGCGCTGGAGGAGGAGGGAGACGCCGAGAAGCACCAGCTGGTCGCGATGCACCAGCAGCGGGTGATGGCGCACATCAACGAGCGCAAGAAGGAGGCGATGAGCTGCTACACCCAGGCGCTCAACGAGAATCAGCCCAACGTAAGCGCTCGTAGTTGTACTGCTTTCACGACGATTTTAGGTCCGATTGTACCAACAGTACATTTGCTGCGCGATGATTAACGCGAATTTTTATTAAATTACTTTGTTGAAAGCAATTTCGCCGAATGATTTTTTTTAAAGTAATTTGATTAACTCATTCCGTAACAAGTATTTTATTAAATTACTCGAGTTGAAATAATTTTATTAAACTACTCGAGCTAAAAGTAATTTTATCTAATTACTTAATTTTATTTAGTAATGCTGATCAACTTGTTATTGGACTTATCACCCTTGGTTACCAATGATATTTTTATACCTTAGTAATTAATAATGTTGATAATGTTTTGTTGTTCGTGAAATGTAGTCTCAACGAAGCACCCTAACTGAGATTTAATAGCGTCGGTGAATGATGCATAAAATAATGGGAAGATGAGCTAATTTTAGGCTATGTATAGTAGGAAAGAAACGATACGTGTCCTGATATTGAAGAACTATCCCAGTATTCACTATAATAACAGAGATACCACGACAAACCTGTGTCAGGTTGGTCAACCATAACGGAAATCTTATCATAATCTTACGATTTTTATGTTAATCTTATGGTGTATTTCAAAATGTCCAAGATTTTTTTCTCAAAAGTAATCTAACCAATTTGGTTCAAATACCATGCAATTCCAAACAGATAGGGCCACGCTTTCTCAAAAAGTGTCATGTTGATGACCTGTCCACTGGGTAAAATGAAATGGCAAAGCTCCATACCAAAGGCATGGAGGTATTTCCTAATGATCATCTGATCAATAATTATGACGTTTACTTATATCTAAAATCGTAGGGGCCTACTTGTGTTAATCGAACGTTTTTGCGTGTTACAGACACACCGCGTACAGAAGTGTCTCCAGAAACTGCTTCGATCGTTGCACAAGGACCGTCATCACACCATCTCACACTACCGCCACCTGTTGGTGTCGAGCTTCGAACAAGCCGAGAGGGAGAAGTCGTTGACCCTTGAACATCTGATCGACATCGACAAGATGGTGAACCAGTCCATGCAGATGCTTGACAGGTGAGGTTTCCGTGCGATTGCATTTAGACTTTGAATGTACGGTAGGTGAATGCTAGTACCTTACTCGGAACAAGAAAGCAGAACTGAACATTAAAATTATCGAACCTAAGTCAGTTAACTTGAATAAATTTATGTTTGTCTTTAAACATTAAGTTTACTAGTATATGTGTCTCAATTATTATTATAAGAGATTACAGCTTCATAATAATTCAAACATTTTTAATAATATGTCATTTTTTAACAATTACCGTACTCTGGTGAGCGTGAAATATATAAAAAATAGGCCTACCCTAACACAATTTAAAGAACATCAGGGTTCCTAAAGGACATCTCAACCCTGAAACTAGATTTCAACGAATAATTACGATATTTATTTCCCTAATTCTAGAGAAAACTAGAAATCATCATCTCAATTTCAGAAATTATGGTTAATTATTTTGTCCTCCCGAGACCCTGAATCATGACGTATGGATTACCGATCTATATAGAAACATAAACAGAATCGAGCAGTGTCTACGTCAGGACTCGGGAAAAGGGCCTTGTCCTAGAGGAAAATACAACTGATTGAAATTTTTGAAATTGAGGTAATGAGTTCTAGTTTTCTCTCATATTAGGGAAATGAATACTGTCCCACTTTGTTTAAATCTAGTTTCAGGGTTTTCACAAATTGTTCAATGAAAACATATATACCATGCAAAGTTAGTAGGCCTACAAGGTTTGACTACTTATTTTGTGTAAATATCCCAACTCGAAACGAAGTATGCAATAACTGTACTTCAGTTTGTCATGCAATAACGGTCGTTTGGTCGGTATCCAGATTCCCCGATCTCCGCACCAAGATCGGCCAGCTGATGGAGGACTACATCCAGGCTCTGCGCAGCAAGGACGAGACACCCGGCTCGTTACTCACGATGACTCGCGACGCCGAGGCGGCCATCTTGGACAAGTACCGCGATGACGTCGCACAGAAACAGGAGGAGAAAGATCGGCAGCGCGCTCTCGAGAAACAAAGGAAGGAACAGAGGAAGAAGGTAGGAATTCGGAATTGAATTAATTTGGACTAGGCCTATTATGTGTAATTGTCCAAATAATCTTCAGAGGAGAATATAATCGTTTAGTATTTAATTCATGTTTTTTGGATATGGCCAGATTACTTACAGCTCATTGTATTTAATATTCCAATTGTTGGTGACAGTGTGTATTGTGAAGGGATTGTTGTCCATATTATTTTGAATAAGCTATAGCTATAGGGCCTATGAGAGATTGAAAAAAATATACCTAGTATTATTTGGTACAAATGATTTGGGAAGAAAACTGTTACCAGCCATGGATGCACGATGAAAGTTATGGACTCTTGATAAAAGTTGTGAACTCTTTTATTGACAAAATGTTCATGTGTACAACAGAGAGTCAACAGACCAATACTAATGCATGATAATTAACAAATTGATATGATGAACTTAATTTGGATGAACAGCTGTAATAGTCTAAGCTGATGGCCTAGCTCTATCTCTCATTCAGTTTGTTGATACAGCCACAAGTGTAATATTGTCGCACCGCCCTCCGTGGCTATTTCAGCCAAGGCACTGCGGTAGAATTTAAAGTCATCATTGGGCGTAGATTCGAGTCCTCCATAAGGCATGGATTTTAGTAGAAATGTCCTTTCACTTATGATCACTTTATATTTCATTATTGCCTGCTCATTCGTATGCCCTAAATAACCTAGCTGTTGGTGGGGTCGTTAAGCGAACAATAATGATCCAATCAACATTGTCGTATTAGTTCTTCAAGATTCGCATGGTAAATGTGATGCCTCAAGTTAATTGATAAGAAGTTAATTTTTCGTTTATTTAATAAAGTCAAAAAATTGACACAAAGCCATTGTTTTCCTACAAAGACAAAGGATGAAAGGGTAGAATTGTTTGAACGGGGCACTACAAGGGTGATCTTGATACCCCAAAACCAAAAAGTGAAAACAATGTCTCCCCCAGGAACGCGTTGAGCTGCGCGAAGAGAAACACCGAGTGGAAGCGTCGCTAGGCAAGCGATTGAGCGGCCGAGACGAGTTTGACCCGGAGACGATGGAAGACGAACGGACAAACACGGTGACCACGATCGTGGCTGACGCAGCTGCCAGGCCGCACAAGGAAGACTCGGCGAAGGTGGCGCACGCACAGGCACATGATGTCAGCCACGGAGAGCCTACGTACTCGGTAAGATACTAGTAGCATAAAAATTGTGTTCATAAGATGTACCAACAAATGCTCGTCAAACGTGAGAATCCATCGGTTGCCGTGGTAATTAGATGAGCGTAGCGAAGATTTTCATTCCATATACCGAAAAATTTTGGGCTTGTTTTTTTTTTTTTTCTTTTTTTTTTTGTGTGTAATTTTGTACGCGGCATACAGGTCAGGAAAAAGTTTCAATCAAGTCGAAACTTTTTTTACAATTTGGTGTTATACCAGAATAGATTGGGATTGTTTTTCAGAAAAATCGGTTGGACGGTTTTTCCGGAAAAAAATTGGAAAGTATGTAAATTCCCCATAAGAATAGGCCAGGGGAGAAATACTTGGAAATTTTTTTTTCCTATAGCTCTCAAATTAATACTGAATGTGGATAGATCTATCATACCTATATTAAGCGATTTATGGAACAATCGGATGTGAAATAACGAAGAAAACACATTTTTAAAGTACTTTTTTACACATCAATAAAAGCAATTAAGAAAGCAATTAAGAAACTATTAAATGTGAGCAACAAGTGTCACCAATAAATTAAAACGTTTAAAATCTGTGATGGATATGAAGAAGGCACTGGTATAATTGTTGGGAAACCAAGGTCCATATACAAACAGACAGCCGCGGTTTTTAAACCTTTGAAGTGATCCACGGCCTATATATGTACATTGAGCTGACCAAATGTTCTCAATTCTACATTTCCATACTTCTAAGCTCATCTCACAACGCATATAAGGCGTTTTCCTAGTGGTACAAATATTTTGACGTTGAGCTGAGCCCACCAGGATTGCCTAGAAAGACATATAGAAAGACAGTTTATTTGAAACACCGTTAAAATGGAAAAAGTCTTGAAGTGTTCCTCTTAGCTAGCTCTGGCAAAAAAAATATGAAAATTTTGAATTCATTCAATTATCAAGGCGTTTACCATAGAGCTTTATTCTATTTGTTCAATTTTAAATGAGAATAATGACCAAAATGAGCTATTGACAAAGGCTGTTGAAAAGGCTTCAAACATTGCTCTTACAGCAAACCTCATGCTAGTTTAATAACGAAAGTTGTACTTTAGAGACTGAAGTCGTTTGAGTCCTGCATAAGGTATAAGTTTTTGTAAGCATTCATCCATCATCTGCTCATTCGTACCCCCAAATAACCTAGCCGTTGGTGGCGTCGTTTGGTAATAACTAACCGTCATCACCAGCCAACCGTGTATTGTTTTTCTAACCAGTCGCTGACGTTGTGTTACAGGTGAGACGTGAGGTGTACCACCGCGAGAGTAAGAGCATTTACTTCACGCTCGCGTTCGCTGGTATTGCTCTGATGGCCGCTGTTATCGTAGGAATTGCAGTGCTACGGAGACGAAACGCCAGGTCTCCTCACAACCAGGTACGCCTAGCAGTTGTTGTAATCATTGAATTTTTGTCAGTAACTCATAAAATGATGTAAGTCATAACCTCACGGCGTAATAAACTGTCTATATTCTGATACCGTTGTCTAGTATGGGGTGCCTTAGCGGCAAAAAGAACGTAGTAGAAGTTAAACATGTTTTTAATTATGAAGTTCAAAAAAAATGTCTTTCAATTAGTAGGTAACATATTTGGATTTTAGTATTTTACATCTAATTCATTTTTAATTAGGCCTATGTTCATGGTACATTGAAGAGAACCCAGAATTCTATTTGAATTTCCAAGTCCAATTGTTAGGCAACCATTTGAAATAATTCAGCTCATTCTCGTAGTCGTTCCAAGTTGACGTTTTTCAGTCTTGATCTTTCCGTTTGATTCACGTTTCTTTCGTCGGCATTTCAGGGCTTCGTGGAAGTCGACCAAGCAGCCACTCCCGAGGAAAGACACGTTGCCAACATGCAGATAAACGGCTACGAAAATCCCACATACAAATACTTCGAGGTGAAGGAATAAACGTAGGTATTTGCCGAGACCGCTGTTGCCACGACAGCAGCGCGACTTATTCCTTCCACGCATTTGCATCTCCAGTCGTTACGAGAAACAACGTATAGTAGGGTAAGCTTGTACAATTCGTAACCTTTACCTTTGTCAAATTAATCTGAACTGTGGAAAAAGTCAACATGTTTTTTCATGTACGTAACCAATTATAAACTGTAGATCTGTTTCAATAGACTGTGGAAACTAACTGTCGCAGGAGTATTGGTATTGTTTCAATCAAATATCTCCCAGAATCTCGTGAACAATAATTACGTTGATATTTCATTGCTACTATAAACTCACTTTAAGGACGTTGATAAACTATTGGCTATCTAAATTATTCTGACGTAACTAACAAACAGATAATTTCGTTCTTAGGTCCAGTTCAGGAAATGTTCAACACGAAAAATTGGTACGTGTTTAATTTAGTATTTCAGAATTTAATAGGTCAAAATAATTAATCTTTAGCCATTCCACATAATTCTTATCGATTATTTTTTGGGCCTATTGATATTGTTGTTTTATAACAACTTCTTAAATTTGGAGTGCTGAGTTGAATAAATTGCAGAGTGAAATAATGGCCGTAGAGTATTTTCATGTGCGGTACCAATTCAGGGTGTTTAAATTATGTATGCGTACTGCGTAGAAAAGTATATTTTCAATCGCCCTGTATGTGAAATAATTTCCCTCCACTCTTAGCGTTTTGATTTTTATTACATCTCAGATTATCATGATTAGTCCATAGTAATTATAAATTTAATTATTGTAAGTACCGGTATTCAATTACTTAATGTCAAAGAGTATTAGATATTTGCTATGTAAATGTTGTAGGTTTTTTGTACAACAAGAAGTAGAAATACGTTTTTACTTTGATGCTTGGTAAGACAGCTGCGCTATGCAGATGCATTATTCGGCCAGTGAATTTCAACGTTTATTTCAAAAGAGTGTGAACTATTTTGGCAGCTTTGCAAACAGGTATCTTGATTAACGTATAAACAATACACAAATGCCTACGTGTCTCTTAATGAAGGATTACAAATCGAATAGCAAAGAAGCACAATACTTTTCTCAGTTGATGTTCTTGTGCCCCCACTTGTAATTTTGTAGTAAGTGTTTTTCAAATGTATTGTAAGTCTAAACAATGTTAAATAACGTATAAATTGTATTATAATACAGTATTTGATAGTTCATAATGGGGGGTATTGATAATAGAATAAATAAATACATCTATTGGTGTGCTTAAATCATATGCTTTGGTTCATGTAGCTATGATTTGTACGTTTCTGCGACGTAGTTCGTCCGGTTGAGTGTAACGTGATCGCATTGAACTTTATGCCAGGACGAAGATCTATTGCCGTATGAACCTCAGTGTAAGTACTGCTTGATTACTTGCGTCGGACGTTTAAGCAAGTTACGAACTTGGTTGATATCGCTTGAAAAGTAAAAAAACAACTTTGTAAAGGTAGAATAGTCGCAAAACAAATAATAGGTATTACCGTATACTCACATAAAATAAATGTTTATTTTAAATATAATATTTGTGGTGTGGAAATCATTTTTCTAGAAGTTATTTTGATGCTTGTCTTTATTGCAAAAATATTTCAAACAATTATGAAATTAATTATGCACCAGATAATTATACCTATCTGTATTATATAAAAAAAAAAAACTTAATTAAAATAATGTATGTATTTACAGAACATTTGCTAAACTCAACTCTTTGTAAGACATTGAAATTTAAAACCCATCTTAAACAATAATGACAGTGTCTTGATGTGACTATTATTGTGAGTTAATTTAGTGGGTTGTCCTGTGTAGTATCACACTGTGCTGTTTTATCCATTCAAACATAAATGATAGCAAGAACTTAAAATTGTGTTAATGAAAAAATTTGATGTTAAATAATATTGACGTAGCACGAGGATGTATATTAAATTAGAATTAAAGATTACGTTTTTGAAAAGACATTGCCTCGTCGAAAATATTTTGTACATATTTTCGATAGCCTGAAATTAACGTGCGTGGCAATATCTTATCAACGATGGATTTTAAAATTACCTACACTAATATTATTAACTCTATCCTATTAACTATTTAATTTTGAACTTGAGAAAATGATGAGTAACTAATGCATAATTATTATGTCAGGCCAGAGAAGCCATTGAAACTTTTCCTCGCAAACTGAATTCTCAATTTTTCACCTCTAAACAATGTTACAATGGCCACAGAATGGTGTCAACTCACTAGTTGAGAAAGTATGAAGAGAATGGCTTCTCTGTGCACGGAAAAAGTTGGTTTTTAAATACAGATGTCAACCGATCATATGAACGGTAATCAAATTTCAGTCGGCGTCATGAAACGCCATTGTCAATATTACACTCGGAATACATTGTCATTTATTGCAACTTGATATTTTTTACAAAACCATTTCTGTAAGGACTACTGCTGGCACTTGACATGGCAGCTAGCTCATTGGCAGGTGCAGCAATTTTCTCTTATTTTCTAATGAAGGTTGGCATATCACTGTATTATTGAATGCACCCCACCATACTTCTATTTCAGTTATCACGCAAATATGTGATCAAAGTGTAGTTAAAAAAACAATTACTACTGTCAAATTGTGTAAACATAGCAAAGCATTGTGTTCGGTGGCCATTGTAATTTTAATTATTAATATAAATAAATTAATAATTTAATCTTGTCTTATTATTTTAATTTAGGTCCCGTCCATACCAGTTGTTGTTCACGGCAAGATCTTTCCCAGGGTTCAAGCACAAGTTACAATGCTGTTTTATTTCCTAGCAGAAAAACCACAGTATGTCAACTGTGCATTACAGACATAGGGCCTACCACTTGGATACCTTCCTCAGGTTGTTTTGTCCGGTTTCATCTTGATGCATAGCTTCCAGATCTGTTGTTAATGTTTTCCTAATTCTGGTATTAATTTTGTCCCACCTAGTCCCACAATATAACCAATGTTAATTCTCCTGCATAGATTTTTTTTCCTGGTCCCATGAAAATCTATAGATAGGGTTTTCACTGTATTTAACCCTATTCAGATAATAGTTCCTGGTCAGACCAAGATTGCGGTAAGTACCGGTTACCAAGTGACTTCTGGTGGTTGAAGTCGCTAACGATGATAGACTTGTTTCCAAATTATGTTGCCAACATTTAAATAAAACCCGTCTTCTTACGCTCGCACGTGACTACACGTTACTTGAAAACGTTATAGTTGTGTACGTCTGTATGCACTAATCTGCACCAACTTACCCCCATACGTTCGGTGGCCGTTCGTCTGAGTATGGGCAGAAAAGTACAACTTGCACGTCGACTCGAGGTGAACTAGAGTACCCAAGTTAGTGTAAGAAAGTGCAAGAAAAGTTTTTAAAAAAATGTGCCTTATACTAGACTCGAACCCACGCATTACTCCTAGTCGACCATTTTGCAATCGGTCAACGAGACTCCCAACGAGTCGGCCTATGCGATAAGTTGACTAGCATTATAGTTTCATTTGACAGTGTAATCCCTGATACTTCAAGTAGAAATCATGTTGTAAATGCTGTGTAGGCCCTAGTGATTCTTTTCAAGTGACAGCTTGATTTAAATCCCTGCAAGATTTATTGATACTGTGGCAAGCAAAAAATATTTTAGACATACAAGGTACACTTGGAAAAGATATTTATTACAATCATATTCCATACAACTACAATAATTAATCAACAGCTGAGTATATATTTTGATTCACTGTTGATTTTGGTTCAACAAGAGAGGGTAGTAGTTATTGCATTCATTTGCATCAATCACATGTAGTATGAATATAACATAAATTAGTTGAAAAAGGCTACTTGGACTTCTCGAAATGGTTTTAAAAGCAAAAAAAATCTTCAAATGTGAACTTGACAAAAAAAGTAGGCTGAATATCTTGTGTTATCCCAGACTCATTCCATCGTCCTTGTCGCCTTTGGGGTCTTCCTTCTTGCCGTCATTTCTTTTCTTCCGCTTTTCGTCGCCCCCCGGTTGCTTCTCCTCTTCGTCTTTCCCGATGCTCGCATTCTGCAGCGCTTTCACAAACTCTTCCATGTTTCCTTGATTGGCAGCGGCAACCGCATCATTGCCAACCTCGAACTGAGACACGACGGGCCCAAGTTGGCCAGACTGTAATGCCGTGCTGAACATGCTCAATGCCTAATGACAAGAGAAAAATGTCAAAGCTCCCCTTATAAAATCTCATAAGCTAAATACATACCACAATATTACAAAACAATCGAGTTATTCTACCACCTATTAATTCCAAGAGCAATTTTTTGCGTGTCAATTTATAATTAACACTTCGTATAAAAATCGATTCATGACTGATTGTGACTCGCACCATACGTCAAGAAATTACGAGAAATGTTGTGCTACGAAGAAAAGCAATAACATTTCTACTGAGTGTGTAATTGTTTTCAGCTGGTTGCCCAATATATTTTACACACAATAATTAAAAAATACATGTAGAGCCTAGTAATAAATGTCTCAATTCCTTCTCGAGTTAACTACTAGTGAATAGTCTAGCTTTCGGACTTTCCTACTACATAACAAAGCAAGGTTTGAATACCTGCTGAAACTGAGGCGATGCCAACGTAGAGCGCAGCTGCTCTGAAGCAGGCGGAGGTGCATTTCCAGCTTGACCGCCGACGGACGGCAGATGCTGCTGTAGTTCTTGTACCAACGCCGGATCTCCGAGCATTGTTTGAAGGTTGTCAGAAGTGAGAGCCGCAGACAGGTCGATGTTACGCTGATTGGCCTGGTCAGCGGTAGGAACATTCAATCTGGAAATACAGGAATATGACAACATGAATATTTTGCAGGTGAACACCGTTTCAACAATTTCGAAGATGGTTTAAAGAAACTAAGTCAATCACTGTTCAATATTCCAAGTAGTACCAGAATGTTAGCTTACTATTTTAAGAGAAGTGTGAACAAAAAGTGAAATTGTTATACCTGTACATTTGAAATTTTTACAGAAAATTAATTTAGTTAAATGAAGAAACTTGTTCAAATAGTGTTCTTTATGAATCTGGATCACTATTATAAAATACGGCTAATTTAATGCAATTCATCTCAACACTATTATAAAGCACTTACCCAGATAAAAAATTCTGCAAATCGCTCAATTGAATTGGAGGCTTGTTAGCCGAGGAACCGCTTTTTGAAGCCTCGGTTGTTTCTGCTGGTTTCGGCTTCGGAGCGGTACCTCCGCTCGGAGTGCTGACAGCTGCAGCTGATGTTGCCGAAGCAGCCACCGCAGCAGGGGCAGGAGTTGCAGTGGTGACAGCTGCGGTTGCAGGCGTAGAGGCTGCCGTGCGGCCAGATGACGGGCGGTTCATGGTACCCAGCAGGCTGGAGAGACCGCCCATTTGGTTGACACCTCCAAATAACTGCATCAGTTGTTGTTGACTCATGTTGTTGAGCAAGTTTTGTAAATCTCCATCTGAAATGAAAACATATTCAGTTTAGAATGTGCAGGCTACCATTGCAAGTACCAAAGGTCTACAGAGAAGATGAAAGTTTTAAATTACCAGGGGTAGCTCCACCGCTTCTCTGTGATCCCGGAGTAGGAGGATTGTTGAGAACCTCGTTCACACGGCGACAGTTTTCATCATCTTTCTCCGTCTTGGGTTCCTTAAAAACATATACTTCATTATATTATGAATTTTTCTAGGCCTACAGCTTGTGTACAGTCATTTATAATGATTTATATATTTTGTGGTGATATTTCAAAGAATTGTCAATTATGTGGTCTTACCTGCACCCAGAAGAATAATTTGCGATTTGAGGACCTGAACTTCAAAACGTAGACGCGTCCAGTGGTACATTGTGTCACTCGCTTGAACTCGCAGTCATCGGGAAAGATGATCAGATCCTGGATATAATTACAAATTGAGTTAGTAGGCACATCATAATCCTCAACATAATGCTTTTGCTATTAATATTATTATTATTATTATTATCAGAAACATTCACTTAGTCTAACCTAGTCAATGGCTAGGCCTAGGAATAGAGGAAGGGGTTCCTTCCTCTATGGCCTAGTCATTAAGTATATAGTGGTTAATGGCCTAGTCATGGCCTAGTCCAATTTGATGCATGTAAAGTGAGGTTATGGTCTTATTTTTTGGACAACCATAAAATAGATCTAGCTGTCCGAGGTCGATGCAAGCAATTCAGCTTGGGTGACATAATGAAAGGTCAAAGTATTATTAAGTATATATTAGGGACAGGCTACTCACATCCTCCAGAGTTCCAGATGTACGATCTTTCCAGCAAAAATGCATGAGAGAATCATCAGATTGGTAAATGTACAATAACCCTTTACGCTTGTCGGGATAAACCATTTTACCCTTCATTGTCATTTTTCCAGCCTTACATTCAACCAAATGTTTATTTTGACCTCTAGTCGCTGCTGTACCAAATAAAGCTCCACCGGTAGGCATTTTCAAGATAAAGTTTGGTTTATTTCACTGTAATAGAAAACAATTTTGACGTATCACTCTTTTCGCCTCGTCACTTCTCTATCTTCGCGGATGTGTTTTCGTGACTTCGCTGCTCCGCGCTGCTCTACAGAAAAATGTGAAATGCGATTAGTCTGTTGAGCGATGGTTGAGCGAGCGTCAAATGCACGGCCATCCGGCGATAGTAAACTTAGAAACCATCAACTACTCCAGACGGCTGTGGTCGTACGTCAAGTCAGAACGCGAAAACTGCATCCTCACCGTATTAAATACATTTTGTATTTAAATATTGCTAGCAAAACTGTAATTATACAATGAGTTCAATCGGCACAGGCGTAAGTAATGATACTTATTTCAATTACTATTACTCTACAAGATACATCTGTTGCAAGTTGTCGCCTATATGAGATATGTTATTGCTACAGTCGGCTTCTAGCTAGCTGACAAAAGACTTGTAGGTTAGGTGCCATTATCGCTCACTCATTCAAGTTATTTCTTTTTCAGTACGATCTGTCAGCGTCGCAGTTTTCGCCCGACGGTCGAGTTTTTCAGGTGGAATATGCTCATAAAGCTGTTGAAAATAGTGGAACTGTAATCGGCCTACGAGGAAGCGATGGAGTTGTCTTCGCAGTTGAAAAACTTGTCACATCAAAACTCTACGAACCAGGCGCAAATAAAAGGATTTTTAATGTTGATAAACATGTTGGAATGGTAGGGCCTATGCATCAGTTCGAAAATCAAGAATTTTCTGATTTCTGTCTTTAAAATTCAAATGAAACTTGAATATCATTTAACAATTGATTTGCCCCTAGCTTGACAGCATTAATTATTGCTAGGCCTAGGCCAACCCTTAAGTGTACCAAAATCCTTGCATCGACGATCATTCAAACTAGACCATGACTTCTAAACTGTTCTAGGCTATAAATCTAAAAAAACTTGTCATCTTCAAGTATGAAGCAATCATTTTAGACTATGCAAATTATAAAAATTATACAAAATGTGATAGCAACCAATTTAGCCTAATTCAAATTGGATGACTTACCGTATTTCTCTTTGAATGACCCTTGGGTTATTCGGAGGTTTTTGGCTCATTTGCTTCGAAGATGTATTTTCATTCTGGCTTTGAACATGTGTAGACCTACAGTCATGCGAATTAATGTTGGACTTGAAGCCGCTAATGAGTCTAAACTCTTGTAGTCCTATACTTTTTATTGATAGTGATTCCTGACCATATAGGACGTTACCATTTATTTCAGGCCGTTTCCGGTCTGATTTCGGATGCACGGCAAATTGTCGAGACAGCGAGAACTGACTCTGCAAACTACCGCTCCCAGTATCGCGCCAACATTCCACTGAAGTACCTTAATGATCGTGTCTCAATGTATCTACACGCGTACACTCTGTACAGTGCTGTTCGACCTTTTGGATGCAGTTTCATCCTTGGGTCGTACGATGAGAAAGAAGGTCCTTCAATGTATATGGTTGATCCGTCGGGAGTCTCATATGTGAGTAATTGAGCAATTGTCAATTCAAGTCTTGATATTATTTTTGAAATATAAAAAGGTAAAATGAATATAGGCCTAGAAAGAGAGACTTCAAATTTGTTTTTGATTTTCAAAAATACAAATTACATATTCTCGTTACCATTAAAAGTAGATATAGGAACAAAATGACAGCAGGCCTAATATTATAAAATGACGAGTGTTTGTATCACTGGAACACGGGAAATGCGTCGGATGTAGGTCTACAATGTAATTACGTGTAGGATCATCGTTCGATGAAGATTTTATAGGGTAAACGATTGATAGTAGGTTGGACTGTAAGCTGTGCCACACCATTTCTTGAAATTGTTTTTGTATATTCTTCTTATGTACCCAATTTTAATGAATGATGACGATATTTATTTTACTAATTTGGAAGAAAACTAGAATCTCAATTTCAGAAATAACAGTCAATGTTTTTGTTCTCCAGGGAACATTAGTCACGGCGTGGACATAACCGATTCTGTTTAGAAACATGAACAGAATCGAGTACGGTATGTCCAAGTCACGATTCAGAAAAAGGCCGGGTACAGGACAAATGAATTAATTATAATTCTTGAAATTAGGTTGATGATTTCTAGTTTTCTCTAATCATTAGGAAAATAAATATAGTCATCATTCGTTAAAATCTAGTATTGACAAGGTTGTGATGTCCTTTTTTAACAATAATGAAATAAAATGCGCTGTGTCTGACCGTCTGGCCTCCCGGCTAAGTAATGAAAATTTATTCAGCCGGCCACTGCAATCTCATCGACCTGAACACTGCCGCCTTTTATTTCTTGCAGTATTGAACCTAGTACGCATACACTACAGCAAGACAATATCCTAAAAAAACTAAATCGACCTGAACTCATCTAATCCAAATTACCTAACCGTAATGCACGCACGACCACTTGCAACCGTATGTGTGGCTACGGTAACAGTTGAGGAGTAATGAAAATAGGGTGTTTGACAGTAATCTGAAACTAATTTGGCCATCCCTCATTGAGTCTTGTGTTTTCGGTTCATACTGTTTTTATGTAGGCCTACTGTACAATGAACTATTCTTATTGAACCTTTCAACTGATACACACGCGTGTCCGCATTTGGCCTGATGTGCAACACACACGTTTTTGCGTTTTTCTCCCGCTCCATGTATATTGTTTATTTTCTACGAGGCGGCAAACTGTCTTGTTATCAACCTTATTTTTTTGTGCTTCTGCGCAATCTCATGACTGAAGATATGTACTTCTTCAATACAACATCGACTTCCGATTCGTGTCATAATAGCATTCAGAGAAATTTCTGTCAACGACTCAATAGGATTCTGACAAAGAGTGAAAATGGCGGATGTTCATTGATCGATTCAGCGATATAATATGCTTTTTTCGACCGATAATGAGAAACTTATACTAACACATGAGTGTAGGAAGATGAAACCGGTTCTTGAATTGATTTTGATATCGATAACAATGATAATGTATCTAGGCCTACTAGTGACTGGACGGTAATATCCTTGCTCCTGCTGCAATGCCTATGCCTGGAAACAACATTTTGTACATTTATGAATTTCTTATCTGATGTTTCATCACACCTTTTATTTTTTATACTTTTGGTGATCCTTTTCCTGTGATGTGTCGAAAAAATCACGGAGAAATAATCATAAATGTAGCATCTGGAATCATTTGTGCAAACTGTTGTATTTTTGGAAAAATAACTCGGCACAGGATGTACAGCTTACGTCATAAAACTCGGCAGTTAAAATCCTAGTATGTACACTGTAGGCCTACAGTAGAAAATCGATAGTAGGTCCGTAGAATTGATATTATTGCCATAAATCGAAAGACCAGTCATGGATATGTTCTCGATCCAACAATTCGTTTTGAATTAGCTTTAGATCAAGCAAGGAATGTGGATGTTGAAAAAAAAACATCTTTGAAACAACATCTTTATACTTGAGAACAACCTATAATGTTTTGAATATCACCGTGATTGGTCTTCTGATAGGCGCTAGGGGCACTACCGGTATCACAAGTTTTTTTGTAGAATTTTGTAGGAAGTTTAATCTAAACAGTGATTTTATCAATTTTATATGAATTTTAGTCTTAAAAGGATCTATTACCATTGTGGGGAACCATTTATACTCACATTCATAGCATAATTATTCATTATTTTTTCATTATTTTCATATCATTATTCGGTTATTACTATGTGTCAAACGGAAATCATGTGTCATTGTCTTCAATAAAGATTGAATACAGTAGAATCTCTTTTATATGATTTTAAGGGGACTGAGGGAAAAATTGTATAAACGGAAAATCGTATAAATGGATAATCGTTTGAAATATGATGAACAGAAAATTTGGCATGTTTCAACAAGGTATCAGGTTTTATTAAGACAAATATGTACTTCATATATGTCAGTATACCCTAATGATAATGACAGTTATGTAACATAAACCAGGGTCAGCTAGCTACAAGTTAATCATCTCACTACTTGAATAAGTTATCATGATACTGAACAGCTCACAATTTATTCCTTGACACGTGAGACTGTAAAAAAAAAAACACTGCCATCACGGCAATGAAATGGGAGTGGCTATCTCGACTACAACAACACTGAGTAGGCCTGCATAAATAGGCTATGACTACAATCTATGACTACAATCTATCTATGACTACAAGTCACCATCTTGCGCATCACTGTGGTAATTTTCATTGTTTTGAGCCAAAATGCCTTCAACTCGTGCTAATTCACTTTCAATAATATCACTGTCATTGTTCACAAAACAAGTTGTAAGTGTGCCAGTGTATATTGCTTATTCATAAGAGTGCTTTGGTGTGTTCCAGGGTTACTATGGGTGTGCCGTGGGAAAAGCTAAACAAGCGGCCAAGACAGAAATTGAGAAGTTGTCCCTCTCGGAAATGTGCTGCCGAGACCTAGTGAAGGAAGCCGCCAAAATGTAAGTTTCAGAACAACAAGTTTATACAATGAAACCTCTATGCATCGTTCCCAGATCAATTGTTTTCATGCTTGTATCAGTCATTTTTTCTAACCCCACTCCCATATAATCAATGCTAAATTTTCATGGATGGATCATTTTCCTGCATGGATGGTTTTTCATGGTCCCTTAAAAAATGATGGATAGAGGTTTCACTGTAACAAAAAGGTTGAAACTGATTTTATTTTTGCGCTGTTCTTTATTTGTACCGGTACTGCTGAATAGGTGACAGTAAATACTAAAGAGCGAATAGGTCTGCATGACCATTAGTTCAACTGTCAGCTGGCAAATCCTCGTAGGATGCCATCCTTGTCCTTTATACTAATACTAAATAATGGGGATTTCCTTGTAGGATTCCCGAAAGGATTTCTCTACACGACCACTGCAGATTCCCAGACAGGAATCCCCTACAAATTTTACTTATCAACACAAACTTCCAGCAATTTTTTAGAACCAAATTTCCGCTTGGATAATCGGATGGATTTCTTTTGAGATTTCAATACAAGTTTTTTGAAAAGTGGTCTAACCGATTGTTCCCTAAAGTTTTTAGTAGCACAGAGAAAATATTATTGAACTACGAGTGTGCTAAGAACGAGAATACTATGGATGGATTGGAAGAACGAAGTTTTGCCCCGGTCTACTTTAGACGCCATCTAGGTACAAAATAGCATTGCATCTGCAATGCTATTTTGTACTTAGACGGCTTCTAAAGTAGGCCGGGGTTTAAACTTCGTTCTTGCAATCCACCCTAAACTATTTAATCGTGGACTATTGATTAGGTAACTGTCACGATGAATAAGCTGATGAATGAAAAATATCTGTTATCGGCACTTAATTTAATTGATTTATCTGCCGTCTCAGATGGACTGGTAAAGTTTATACTTGGATAGCTTTCACAAAAGATCTGCAGATTTCAGGGCACTAGTATTAATATTTATTTGTTTTCCAAAAAATTGTATTTTGTTTTTTGAACCCTTCTGTTTATTAATTCGGTACTCTATATTTTCAGAATTTACATGGTGCACGATGAGCTCAAAGACAAGCAGTTTGAGCTTGAACTGAGCTGGGTCGGTAAAGTCACAGGTGGCCTACACGAGCGAGTACCGCCAGCGATATTTGCCGAAGCAGAAAAGTACGCTAAGGCAGCAATGGAGGATGACTCGGATTCGGAAACGGAGGAAATGTGAACGCTACGATAGTTATCTTTTAAGAAATTTTTGCATTTGTGTATTCTGAAAAATATGTTTTCTTCTATTCACCGTGTTGATAGATTAATAAATAAATTGAAAAAATCATTCTGATAATGACCATAAGTAGGCCTAAATAATATTTTCATTTCATCAATAATGCTAATTCAATGCTCTGAATCAATAATCCTATCATATTGAATTAGGTTATATATTTCACCAAACGATGAATCTTTGATTCAACTGTGCTATCTCAAAAATGAAACAAGTAACTTAACATTGTTAGCTGTCCCTCATGTACATGAGTGGACCTGGACGGATAGGTCAATCGATTGAGCGCTCAAGGGGACTTGAGGTTGATTCTCACCATGATCGGCCATCCTTACAGGTAATTCCTCATTTGCATGTAAAGTCCAAGTAAATCCTCATCTGCAGGCCACAACCGCTTCCTTTCAGTTGTCAAGAATACCTAATAAAATAACCTATCTCCTCTTTCCATCATCTCCTTCATCATTCACCTATGACCATACATCTTCGTCATCATTATAGGTGTATCGTCAAACGTAACGTGAATTGGTGTAAAGCAAAATCTCTTCATGCCACTTGCCTCCGCCACCAACTTGGACTTCGTTGCTCTAAGCCTGATTGTAATTGTAATTTGACTTGAAGGAAAAATGACACTTCGAAAAGGGAAGCAATTCTCATCCTGCCTCCGTCTTGGGTTTCTTACTTTCGACAAATACAACTATTGTAGGCCTATATGTAACCGAGAACGCTGTCACAATTTTCATACTCATTACAATATTGGCAATATACACTATATATACTTGCTTCAACCCCTCTCTTATACCCTCTACCCAATTCAAAGTTCAATAGACACAAAAAAAAAACACTGAATATGAAAGCTGAAAAATCATCATGCAAGCATTGCAAGCTTGAGGAATTGATCAGAAATTTCAACTCTTACAAAACATCCTGCAATATCTTTATACCGAATTGAACTATGTAATGATGAATGATATTTGGATACTGAGCAGCATAGTAGGCCTAAATTTGAATAGCATCATTTCAATCCTATTTTTTTTAATTAGTCAACTTGTTCCTAGCTGCAAGAAAGCCGTACACGTTTATTTCCTTTTGCTATGGTGCACATCTGCAATAACTGTAAACATGAACATTGGAAAAAAATATGGGTAGTGTTTTTAATATCAATTCTGATTCAATATTTTAACTACAGAGGGTGACCAATATAGACTTATTATTTTTTATTTTACATACCGGTACAATAATTATTTATAACTTTAATGCTGGTACTCTTATAAATTACAATCATTTTTCAAAAAAATTGTGAATTTACATGGAATGCATATTTTATTTATGTAGCTACATCTATTTAGACTATATATTATCAAAGATGAAACTTGCATTTATGAAGGTTGTCAAAGGACCCAGAATCTAGCTTCAGAAATGAATACGTATTATAATTCCATAGAATACTGAGATGCTTTGTTTAAAATTATCGCCAAAATAGATCATACCGCATTCTCTGCAATGATTGGGTGATACTTGTGCACTTGAGCTGATGCACAGCCTTTTTGTTTGGATAATACTCTTTTCATAACAGAATGATATAATAACAAAGGCTGTGTGCTGCACTGCTGCTGTAAATAAAGTTAGGCCTACTAATCAATCAGACACATGTTAAGCCTACTAGCCCTACCTGTTGACCTATGTCCACAGAAAGACAAAGAAGACACATTATGAACTGTTCGAGTAGCCTAGGCCTTTATAGTACAACAAAGAAAACTTCACATGTGTAAGTTACTATTAATTGCTATGTTAGTTCACAGACTTGAGGATAAGGTTTTATTCATGAAGGCCTAGGCAGCTAGATACTAGGCTTGGGCATTGAAATTCAATGGCTTGGGATACTTGATGCTAGTGGGTATCGCGTGTCAGACCATACAAGGAAGCTGGAAAAAATGTTATATATGTAACCCAAACGATCCAATCAAAACCCACTTAGCTTGGGTTTTATATTTATTTCTCACACAAGCATTGATAAGTTCATTAATTTTCTCTCTAAAATGATGGACCCAATGGTATCTGTATTTGTACGTGTTACAGACAATTCTGTTGGCAACATTGTATCACGTGCGTTTTAATGTCTTGTGTCAATTTTTAGGTTGGTAGAACCAGTGCCCTCTTGATCTCCATATTTGACAAAACTCTTTGGCCTTTTCTCTTTGACCATGACACTCACATGACACTCATGAATCCAATATGGCGACAATTGAAGGTAAAAGCAATGTCATACTATTAAAATTGAATTATTAAATATATTAACATTTAAAAATTAGATTTCGTTATGCAGAAAGGCTACATATAGCATTTATACATGTTTATTTAGATGTTAGGTAAACATAATTTCCTTGAAATAGACGTACTGTTCTATATTCTGTAGGCGGACCATGTGGTCGAAACTGGGAAGCGATTAGGCCAGGCCCAGCATTGAGTTTTTAGTGTTTTATTATATGTTGCGAGGAATTCATTTCGTGAATTACTTAATGTCTCGAAGAGAGGAACAAAGTTTATATCTTTCTGATTACTACAAGTCATATTTTATCCCCAATTATTGGATGGCGTTTGGTCAATGCAGGCCTAGGGCTAGCCTCATCAGCTTTTTCATTGATTTCCATTTAGGAGAGGAATGCGGTTTCCAGTAATGTCACAGTAGATTATAATATGCTTAGTCTACCTGGATGACTTGTAGTATTTTACCTATTCAAGGACTCGGATCTTAGTTCTACTTTGGGGTCATGGGTTCGTGCAGTTACTCGTCACATTATAGGCCTAGGCCTATCACATGTAACGCTGTGGTTGTTGTGTGGGTCGCCTAGTTAGCTAGCTCAATGTGGCAGCTAGAGACAGATCGAGCATTCTTTTTTTTTTTTTCAATGTTGCTCAACGACCCCACCAACATCTAGGTTATGCGGGGGTACGAATGAGTGGGTGATAGTGAAACGAAGAAGTGATGATAGGTGAAAGGACGTTTACGAAAACCCATGCCTTATGCGGGACTCGAACCCACGTCCAACGGTGACTTCAGTTACTACCGCTAGCGATAATTGACTTAGCCAGCGGGGCGGCTTCGAGCATTCTTATTAGACTAGATAATTACGTATCTTATTTGTGGTACGGTTATCTAGACTTAATTAGGCAATATCAAGCAAATCATGTTAATAAGCATAGTGCGGAGACTTGTTCTCCACACTATTGTAAGCCTACTAACTTGACTGAAGGACTGGTTTTGCGGATTTTATTGCAATGGGCATTGCCTTTAACCTTGGCTTACTTCTAAATGAATTCTCAAACTCATCAATTTAATAGTAGGTATTATGCATTCAAGTCTGGGTTATTCAAGTCAATGTCCAGCAACAGGAAATGTGATTTTGCTAGTGTTCTAGATTTCCTTCACGAGATGTAATCTGTATTAGGCCTACAGTTAATAGTTGCTTTTCTCGTGTTACAGTTGGCACCAAGAGCTAAACGTCGCAAGGGACTCGTAGAACAATGCAATGGGCTCGCTCGTACTAGGACAACTGACGCTGAATTCTCGCTGACTAGTCTCCACTTTCAAATCACAAGCATCATTCACTGGTAAGAATTGGCTCATTGAATAGACTTATGAAGGTACAGTTTGACGTACCGTTTTTGTGAATCGTTCTTGTGAAAAATGTTACCACTTATATTTTCAATTCAATTATTTATGTAGAATTTACCTTTTTTCCTTGGAAGACTTTCAAATATGTTGGCCCTATTTGACATCTAGTACTATAGTTTTGCGGTGATATGAAGCCCTAGGAAAACACACGTGCCTACTGGAGGTGAATATCTTTAAAGCCATTCTCGAGCCTTATTCTCATTTGAAGTTTGGGAAGTGTGACACGGAATGAGTGAAATTATCTATTCAGTCTACTTTTCACCTTTTTAGCTGTTCTTGAAATGAAAATATCTGTGTCACTTGAGACTATTCACGAGGCTAGCAAATGGCAGTCCGTGAAATGATAATAAATATGCATGCGTCACTGTTCCCTTTGGTAGATGCAACCTGATAAGAGTTGATGAGTATTTTTGTAACTTATTGACATTTCACTAACCACAGGCCGAATGGTGAGATTTTAAATTGATAGCTAGAATGTAACTGGATGAGAAAAGTCAATTGGGCAATAGCTGTCAGCCATTTTGTAAGAAGTAGATATAATTTCATTTCATTTTGTAAATTTTGAGGACAAGACTCTTGGTAGTAGGCCTATTAGTTTCTTCATTAGAGCTCAGTTTACCTGTACTGGCCGGTACGTGATCGGCTGTCATTATAGACCTAGTGTGATAACGGTAGTTACAACATATTACGTTAATTACGTATAAGAGAGAAGTACCGTAGTAGGCCTAAGACCTTGATATGACAGAAAATGTATTTGTATTCATTTCTCACTACCATGAAATCAAGCAAGACTTGCATGCCATTAATATCATTGGATTTCAAGATACAGTAACTTATTCTGCTGTTTCTTATGTTACAGTTTGTACCAGCACTCGAATGCATACGTCCAACAAGCTTTCGCAGAAGAACACGCTAGCGTCTGATTGGACCTTTCCAATGACGAGCAGGCTTCCTGACTTCTGATTGACTGGATTACGACTGCAGATTACCCACATTATGCTCTGGTAAGAATTAGAATTATTTCCCGAGAGCTCTTGATGTTACGAATACAGAAAATTTAGTAGGTCCAAATTTAATGTCAAAAAACAATCGGAATTTTGGATTAAAATTGCTATCACTCACTTATTGTTTGACATGAACATCGGATAGTAGTTCTCGCACCATATAATATTTTCCGTTATCGAATAGAATTGTCAACTTCAGTAGATCGCCCTTAATTCGAAATTCAATGGACGTAAAAATGACAATTTTGGTTTATAAAAGTGATCAAATTTGGTCTATAAATCATAAGTTTTGAGGTACTCTTGTGGTGGGCCTACTAGGCCTAAGACCTTGATACGACAGAAATTGTATTTGTATTCATTTCTCACTACCATGAAATCAAGCAAGACTTGCATGCCATTAATATCATTGGATTTCAAGATACAGTAACTTATTCTGCTGTTTCTTATGTTACAGTTTGTACCAGCACTCGAATGCATACGTCCAACAAGCTTTCGCAGAAGAACACGCTAGCGTCTGATTGGACCTTTCCAATGACGAGCAGGCTTCCTGACTTCTGATTGACTGGATTACGACTGCAGATTACCCACATTATGCTCTGGTAAGAATTAGAATTATTTCCCGAGAGCTCTTGATGTTACGAATACAGAAAATGTAGTAGGACCAAATTTAATGTCAAAAAACAATCGGAATTTTGGATTAAAATTGTTATCACTCACTTATTGTTTGACATGAACATCGGATTGTAGTTCTCCCACCATATAATATTTTCCGTTATCGAATAGGAATAGAATTGTCAACTTCAGTAGATCGCCCTTCATTCGAAATTCAATGGACGTAAAAATGACAATTTTGGTTTATAAAAGTGATCAAATTTGGTCTATAGATCATGAGTTTTGAGGCGCTATTGTGGTAGGCCTACTAGGCCTAAGACCTTGATACGACAGAAATTGTATTTGTAATCATTTCTCACTACCATGAAATCAAGCTGACCTTGCATGCCATTAATATCATTGGATTTCAAGACACAGTAACTTATTCTGTTGTTTCTTATGTTACAGTTTGTACCAGCACTCGAATGCATACGTCCAACAAGCTTTCGCAGAAGAACAGGCTTCCTGACTTCTGATTGGACCTTCCAATGACAAACAGTCTTCCTGACTTCTGATTGGCTCGATTACGACTGCAGATCACCCTCATTATGCAATGGTAAGAGTCAGAGAGGGAGAACTGGAAAACCTGGACAATTAAATGAATCTGGAAAAGTCAGGGATTTTTCTTTTTCTGGAATTTCACTCAAAATGTAAAAATGAAAAAATTATTGTACATGATTTCTGGATTGTCCCCGTTTCCCATCCAAATAACTCCAGAAATGTTTTTTTTTTTCATATAAATTCAATTTGTCCAAACCGAAATTGAATTTGTGAACAATTTTTCGTATATTATAATCGACGGGAAAGCCAAATTTGCAGACTGGAAAAAATATAATTTTCCATCTGGAAAACCTGGAAAAGTCAGGGAATTTGGTAATGGAAAATTTGTTGACACACTGATCAGAATCATTTCCCGAGAGCTCTTGATGTTACGAGTACAGAGAATTTACGAGACCCAAATTCAATGTCAAAAAACAATCGGGATTTTGGATTAAAATTGCTGTCACTCATTTATTCTTTGACATGGAAATCGGGTTACACGATACGATATTTTCCATCGCCAAATAGGATTGCCAACTTCAGTACCCCTCCCTAATTCGAAATTTGGACCCAAAAATACCAATTTTGATGTATAAAAGTTGATAATTTGGTTTATAAATTAGACCAAATGATTTGTTTTTTAAATTATGAGTTTTAAGTATGCTAAAACCCTCGTTAAAACAGTTGGGAATCGCCCTATGGTAAAAATTGTAGTTTCAGGGCCCAAGTCCTTTTGACGCATCTTGTGTCAACCTAACTCGAACCTGCATTAGAAAATACTTACCAAACAAAATAATCCAAGCCTAGCATATTGTTATATGTTTGGTTCATCGTGATATAGCAAATAGTTTTCAAGTTCTGGCGAATACCGCTATGCACTTATAACATTACGGTCTACGTGGGACCTTACATCGTAGCGTCTGAACTTAAACATTAATATCTTGTAAACTGCTCATCCAGCCAACACAAAACTTTCTGTACATTTACTTACATCTAAATAGACAAATTACACCAAATATTAAATTATTCTAAAAATGAGTAATTGACCTTTGACCTCAATAAGATGCACTTGCTGTGTATGGTGTTGAATATGCTACGTGCTTCAAATGTAACTGGTTACATGTAGATTTGTATCACATTTCCAATGACATCTCTCTCCAGGAGAGAAGTTAGACAGGTCAACCTGTGGCAGTGCATGACTAGGGCATCGGGAGGTCAAATTTTGACGACCCCATATCTCAGAAACTGATTGGAAAAATATGAAAAAACATGTAATAATTCCCAGCAATGATGTCAGTAAATGTGCCAAATTTTATCAATATCAGAGTTGGTCACCAATAATTCATCAGTTGATTTGTTATGTAATGATGAATCATTATCCATGCAGGAAAATATTCATCCTGGAACATTCATCACTGATCATATGGGAGTGAGGTTAGGAAAATGTATGATATGAGCAAGAAAACAATGGATCTGGTAACATTGAGGTTTCACTGGACTTATTGGTTTAAATACTAGGAAAACGCATATATGCGTTGTTAGACGAGCGGATAGTAATAGTATGGGTAAAAACTGCTTCGAGTGGTACCAATTTAGCACATTTTATGTTTTTTCTTCAAAATGGCTGACCCGATCTAGCTGAAAATTTCAATAAATGTGTATCAAAATGTAATTCACCTTCACGCAAAATTTAATTTTTTTGGAAAATAAAAATATCTTTCTTTTTCCGCTGTGTTATTCTAATGGGTATTTTTGAAAAGTCTAAAATTTATATAAATAAAAGTTTCCACACGATAATGCCACAAAACTATACAGATCTGAGTTAGATGAGGAACCATTGGAAAAAAGTTTGAAGTTGATAGCTGTAGCCGTTTGACCTGTGGAGAACCGACAAAAAAACATTTTTTTTTTTTCCAGTATGTCGAATTGAATTCTCGCCAAAGTTCGTCTAATTAGGCCCCTATTGAGCTTGTACTTAGATGAGCGTTAGCGAATATTTCCACTCAACTCTTATGTAGCTTTGTCTGTTTTTTTTTTTTTTTGTTATCACTATACAGGTCGCAGGGTTTGACCGATCGGCATGAAACTTTTTCTGTGTACGCAAACTTATCCAACTTGGAACTTCTAGTTTTTGGGTCAAATCGGTACAACCGTTTTTGAGAAACATAATCTCCAAGTTTCTTTACCCCCATAAGATAAGGCTGAGGGGAAAAAAAGAAAAAATAAAATGTCACCAATATAACTCAAATTTTGCTCAAATGTAAACACAAAAACAATACACATTAATAAAATGTGCGTGCAATTCGGACCAGCCGTTTCGAAGAAAATAATAAAGTTTATGTTTTTTATTCATCGAAAAAATAGAAATGTTAGCGGAAAAATGTTGCGTTGTTAGATTCACGGCTCCCTAGATTCATTGGCATCGGGTGAAGTTCATTTTATATGATCAAGGTGTGTAGAGTTTTCGATTATACTTTATATAGACATCTCGCCAATCTTACAAGTTACAACGCACATTCTGCGTTTGCTTAGTATAATTTTCACGTCTGTTTATTTTGAACTCCCAAGTGAGTGTTATTAATATTTGTCTCACTTATGTTGTGATTGTTATCAGATGTCCGGTGGAACGTGCATTACGTCTGGCCCGTCTCCTGTCTCCTGTCTCGCTCTCTTCGACCTTCGATGGCTGTGACCTTGGATCTGGCTGCCGACGGAACATCCCAGGTAAGACCTAGATCGACTTGAACACCGCGCGTGGGTAGAGCCATATTAGGACATCTTGCGCCCCTGGGCCTGACATTCTCCCCTCCCCTGTCAAGGAGGGCCTATTTCAGAATAGAACAATTGCTCAATAATATGATGAGCACTAGGTTTTTATTTAGAAGCATATTCATGATGGGCTATTACCGTATCAATGAGAAGGATAGTTTTATAAATTTTGATTGTTACTTACGGTATTAATATATTTAAATAATAATATTGAAATTTGTTGAAACTTACCGAAAATAACAAGCGACCACCAAACAGTTCGTTAACAGCTCTCTCATTATTTAGATAAGAGATGAGCGTTTCAAGATATACGTTTTAGGTACCTAGTTCAAATATAATTTCGGTCAGGATATTGCTTTACTTGGGTATTTTGTCCAATCAGAGAGTTGTAGATTCGGATTCGTCGATTGGTAGAAGTCGTAGAGCTTGAACCTGTTGCTCGCTGCCGCGAGAGATGGAATAAATCCAACTTTGAAAATGAAGCGCCGCGATTAAATGTCCTCACTCATGCAAGAAGTAGGGTTATGTAGAAATATCACCTCTGAATCAATTCTTTTCGAATATTCATTATTATTGTATTTGCGTTCCACATAGTACGATGCTGACAATCACTTCAACGCCTGAATTGAATTCTTATTATATATTTAAATGAATAAACAAAATTTCGGAAGTGGATGCGAAGAAACGTGACTTTGTGAATAGCGTATGCGGCAGTAGATTTTTTAAAACCCCTCCGCAAGCCATGAAAACGTGCCTGGTGTCCCGGGCCTTCATACGGCCCTGTGTGTGTGTGGGTGTAAGATGGTTCCTGCGGCTGTTGAATTACATCCTCATTCACGAGTACAGACAAGTTATAAAATATTCGAGAAACTGAGAAAACAGATCAGTCTCTAGCCGCTGAACTGTCATCCAGGAGACCGGGGTTCGATTCCCGTCATGGTCTAACGTCTTGACTGAGACGGGTGGATAAGTGGCTAGCACGCTGAACCGTCATGCAGGAGACCGGGGGTTCGATTCCCGTCATGGTCTAACATCTTGACTGAGACGGGTGGATAAGTGGCTAGCACGCTGAACCTTTCATTCTGGAGACCGGGGTTTGTTCCCCGCCATGATCCAACGTCTTGGCTGAGACGGGTGGATAAGTGGCTAGCACGCTAACCGTCATTCTGGAGACCGGGGTTCATTCACCGCCATGGTCTAACATCTTGGCTGAGACGGGTGGTCAAGTGGCTAGCACGCTGAACCGTCATTCAGGAGACCGGGGTTCGTTCCCCGCCATGATCTAATGTCCTGACTGAGATGGGTGGATAAGTGGCTAGCACGCCGAACCTTTCATTCTGGAGACCGGGGTTCAATTCCCGTCATGGTCCAACATCTTAACTGAAACGGGTGAACAAGAGGCTAGCACGCTGAACCGTCATCCAGGAGACCGGGGTTCGATTCCCGTCATGGTCTAACATCTTGGCTGAGACGGGTGGATAAGTGGCTAGCACGCTGAACCTTTCATTCTGGAGACTGTGGTTCGATTCCCGTCGTAATCCAACGTCTTGCCTGAGACGGGTGGATAAGTGGCTAGCACGCTGAACCATCACTCAGGAGACCGGGTTTCGATTCCCGCCATGGTCCACCATCCTGACAAAATGCATCTGGTTTCCCTCTATCGTTCAGGTCAATACTGGGGTGGTTCTTTTGTCCTTGATCTACTGCCCACTTTTCAAAAATACTTGTAGAAATGAATTTTTGTCTCATCTTGCCATCATCTCATTGATCACTCGCCTACGCTGATAGATTTTAGTCATGTTACAGTGGGTCGTTAACCCCAATATAATATACCAGCTGTATCTTTTGATGATATCTGATGAGTTATTTGCACTAATCACTGCTGCAAGCTGAATTATTCATTTTCATTTTTATCTTCAATATATTGCATTCTCTTTGCCAGTGGAATAGAACCTGGATTTGCTCACATGAACTAAAAGAAGTAGCTACCATGGCAACATGACATGTCTGTGTTCATGTTGGTACAGTAATGTACTATATAATTATAATTATTTACTTTCTAACTGTCGACTAATCAATGGAAGCCTTCAATACCAACTGTGTTTCCTGTTGTTGCAGGTCGTCTCAGCTGTTTGCGGCACGAGGGTTCCTGCAATCCCAGCCTGCCGTACAAGACACGTCATGCAATTGCCGACTTCAGGATCATGTTGGAGCTCAGCTTGGCCATTGCAGCAATCACAGCTGGGACTTCAGCTGGTCAAGCAAGCAGCTGATCAAGACACGCCACGCAGGTCCCGCCTCCAGGATCATGATGGCGCTTAGCGTTCACATAGTGACTTCAGCCAGTCAAGCAGCTGATCAAGTTATGAATACTTCATGTGTGCATGCATGCATCAAGTCAAACAAATGATGAAGCAACAAATATATTATGATTGTATGATTTATTGATCCAACTTGTACAGTATATGTGATAATAAATTGATGATAAGTAACAATTACATGATGTGTTCTCACTTGTGATTGACCTGTAGCAGTAAACTCTCGTGCAGCCCGCAAGAGAGGGGGTGAGGGGATGTAGAGGGGGTTGGGAGAAATGACCTTGGACTTTGAACCATTGCATGCAAGAGGGGCTCACGTAGCTTCCGAGAAAGCTACGCAAGTCTCTCTCGCTTGTTCGAATACAAGGTCTCCACCAAACCCCCTCCAGCTAATCTTAGATCGTGATTGGATGTATGACAATGTACCCTTGTTTGCAAGACAGGCTCATGCAAGTCTATCTCACACGCAACGGTAGAAGGTCTCACCCAAGAACGATCCAGATCATCCCCTCACCCCCACGAGCCTTTTATTCACATGCTCGGGTGTGGCATCAATTGCTTAAGCTCGAGGAGATGAGTTCCTGTCGTGGAGCTTTAATCAGCTTGGTTTTGAGCCGACGGGGCGCTGATCAAACCACTCTAGGCTGGCCTACCTGGCTCGGGGATCATTTTACAATAGGCTGAATCATACCTGGATGCGGGCTGCACGAGGTCAGTTTACCCACATAACGGTGCACTTACGCGCTATCTCGTAGTTGCCACGATGGTCCAAGGATTGAGTCTTCAAGGTAAGCTGCAGCCTGCAAACAACAAAGCTCAAATTAATGTCAATAACTTGCTTGAAATTCGATCGATTACAAAACTTCCAGTAGATTATTCATAAGAAGAGCTACTTCATGTTCACACCAAATTTGAGACGAATCAAATTTTGCAACTTGAAAAAATGCCGAGTTATTTTACGCTCTAAAATCTTCAAATTAAACTCAATTTTGAAACGGAGACCGGATTTGTGTTCGAATTTGATAACCATATGAATAAATAACAACAGAACTGAGAAATTCAACAATGAATTTCAGAGGACAAAAATTTTTGACCGAAATGTACAGGGTTAACTAAGGTACTTTTGGACCTTTCGCAATTAATTTCTATGAACTGGTGAGAGCTATGATGTTCTAGTATTTTTTTAAGAGTATAACTTGATGGTCCCTAAATCCTCAGCAAATTTGGCTATACTCACATCAGCCATTTCCAAGAAAAAGGTGTCTGAATTTCCCAAAAACTGCAATTTCCAGACACTTTTCAGAGTCATAAAAAATCATCATTTTTGATTCGGCTAAAAATTTGTAGGAAGACAAGAGGACATTTCAGAAGAGTTATTCCGTTGAAATTTTGCTAATAATGCTAATGGAAAAGTAATTAGAAGGATTCCAGAATTCTATAATATGGGACTCTACCATGGTGAGTACACTAAGTTGTTTTTCGCTCTAAAATCTTTAAATTAAACTCGATTTAGGAACGGAGACCGGATTTGTGTTCCAATTTTATCACACTACACATACATAACAACAGAACTGAGAAATTCAACCAAAAATTTCAAGCGACAAAAAAATTGACCAAAATGTACAGGGTTAACTAAGGTACTTTTGGACCTTTCGCAATTAATTTCTATGAACTGGTGAGCGATGATGTTCTAGTATTTTTTTAAGAGTATAACTTGATGGTCCCTAAATCCTCAGCAAATTTGGCTATACTCACATCAGCCATTTCCAAGAAAAAGGTGTCTGAATTTCCCAAAAACTGCAATTTCCAGCCACTTTTCAGAGTCATAAAAAATCATCATTTTTGATTCGGCTAAAATTTGTAGGAAGACAAGAGGACATTTCAGAAGAGTTATTCCGTTGAAATTTTGCTAATAATGCTAATGGAAAAGTAATTAGAAGGATTCCAGAATTCTATAATATGGGACTCTACCATGGTGAGTACACTAAGTTGTTTTTCGCTCTAAAATCTTTAAATTAAACTCGATTTAGGAACGGAGACCGGATTTGTGTTCCAATTTTATCACACTACACATACATAACAACAGAACTGAGAAATTCAACCAAAAATTTCAAGCGACAAAAAATTTTGACCAAAATGTACAGGGTTAACTAAGGTACTTTTGGACCTTTCGCAATTAATTTCTATGAACTGGTGAGAGCTATGATGTTCTAGTATTTTTTTAAGAGTATAACTTGATGGTCCCTAAATCCTCAGCAAATTTGGCTATACTCGCATCAGCCATTTCCAAGAAAAAGGTGTCTGAATTTCCCAAAAACTGCAATTTCCAGCCACTTTTCAGAGTCATAAAAAATCATCATTTTTGATTCGGCTAAAATTTTGTAGGAAGACAAGAGGACATTTCAGAAGAGTTATTCCGTTGAAATTTTGCTAATAATGCTAATGGAAAAGTAATTAGAAGGATTCCAGAATTCTATAATATGGGACTCTACCATGGTGAGTACACTAAGTTGTTTTTCGCTCTAAAATCTTTAAATTAAACTCGATTTAGGAACGGAGACCGGATTTGTGTTCCAATTTATCACACTACACATACATAACAACAGAACTGAGAAATTCAACCAAAAATTTCAAGCGACAAAAAAATTGACCAAATGTACAGGGTTAACTAAGGTACTTTTGGACCTTTCGCAATTAATTTCTATGAACTGGTGAGAGCTATGATGTTCTAGTATTTTTTTAAGAGTATAACTTGATGGTCCCTAAATCCTCAGCAAATTTGGCTATACTAGCATCAGCCATTTCCAAGAAAAAGGTGTCTGAATTTCCCAAAAACTGCAATTTCCAGCCACTTTTCAGAGTCATAAAAAATCATCATTTTTGATTCGGCTAAAAATTTGTAGGAAGACAAGAGGACATTTCAGAAGAGTTATTCCGTTGAAATTTTGCTAATAATGCTAATGGAAAAGTAATTAGAAGGATTCCAGAATTCTATAATATGGGACTCTACCATGGTGAGTACACTAAGTTGTTTTTCGCTCTAAAATCTTTAAATTAAACTCGATTTAGGAACGGAGACCGGATTTGTGTTCCAATTTTATCACACTACACATACATAACAACAGAACTGAGAAATTCAACCAAAAATTTCAAGCGACAAAAAATTTTGACCAAAATGTACAGGGTTAACTAAGGTACTTTTGGACCTTTCGCAATTAATTTCTATGAACTGGTGAGAGCTATGATGTTCTAGTATTTTTTTAAGAGTATAACTTGATGGTCCCTAAATCCTCAGCAAATTTGGCTATACTCACATCAGCCATTTCCAAGAAAAGGTGTCTGAATTTCCCAAAAACTGCAATTTCCAGCCACTTTTCAGAGTCATAAAAAATCATCATTTTTGATTCGGCTAAAAATTTGTAGGAAGACAAGAGGACATTTCAGAAGAGTTATTCCGTTGAAATTTTGCTAATAATGCTAATGGAAAAGTAATTAGAAGGATTCCAGAATTCTATAATATGGGACTCTACCATGGTGAGTACACTAAGTTGTTTTTCGCTCTAAAATCTTTAAATTAAACTCGATTTAGGAACGGAGACCGGATTTGTGTTCCAATTTTATCACACTACACATACATAACAACAGAACTGAGAAATTCAACCAAAAATTTCAAGCGACAAAAAATTTGACCAAAATGTACAGGGTTAACTAAGGTACTTTTGGACCTTTCGCAATTAATTTCTATGAACTGGTGAGAGCTATGATGTTCTAGTATTTTTTTAAGAGTATAACTTGATGGTCCCTAAATCCTCAGCAAATTTGGCTATACTCACATCAGCCATTTCCAAGAAAAAGGTGTCTGAATTTCCCAAAAACTGCAATTTCCAGCCACTTTTCAGAGTCATAAAAAATCATCATTTTTGATTCGGCTAAAATTTTGTAGGAAGACAAGAGGACATTTCAGAAGAGTTATTCCGTTGAAATTTTGCTAATAATGCTAATGGAAAAGTAATTAGAAGGATTCCAGAATTCTATAATATGGGACTCTACCATGGTGAGTACACTAAGTTGTTTTTCGCTCTAAAATCTTTAAATTAAACTCGATTTAGGAACGGAGACCGGATTTGTGTTCCAATTTTATCACACTACACATACATAACAACAGAACTGAGAAATTCAACCAAAAATTTCAAGCGACAAAAAAATTTGACCAAATGTACAGGGTTAACTAAGGTACTTTTGGACCTTTCGCAATTAATTTCTATGAACTGGTGAGAGCTATGATGTTCTAGTATTTTTTTAAGAGTATAACTTGATGGTCCCTAAATCCTCAGCAAATTTGGCTATACTCGCATCAGCCATTTCCAAGAAAAAGGTGTCTGAATTTCCCAAAAACTGCAATTTCCAGCCACTTTTCAGAGTCATAAAAAATCATCATTTTTGATTCGGCTAAAATTTTGTAGGAAGACAAGAGGACATTTCAGAAGAGTTATTCCGTTGAAATTTTGCTAATAATGCTAATGGAAAAGTAATTAGAAGGATTCCAGAATTCTATAATATGGGACTCTACCATGGTGAGTACACTAAGTTGTTTTTCGCTCTAAAATCTTTAAATTAAACTCGATTTAGGAACGGAGACCGGATTTGTGTTCCAATTTTATCACACTACACATACATAACAACAGAACTGAGAAATTCAACCAAAATTTCAAGCGACAAAAAATTTTGACCGAAATGTACAGGGTTAACTAAGGTACTTTTGGACCTTTCGCAATTAATTTCTATGAACTGGTGAGAGCTATGATGTTCTAGTATTTTTTTAAGAGTATAACTTGATGGTCCCTAAATCCTCAGCAAATTTGGCTATACTCGCATCAGCCATTTCCAAGAAAAAGGTGTCTGAATTACCCAAAAACTGCAATTTCCAGCCACTTTTCAGAGTCATAAAAAATCATCATTTTTGATTCGGCTAAAATTTTGTAGGAAGACAAGAGGACATTTCAGAAGAGTTATTCCGTTGAAATTTTGCTAATAATGCTAATGGAAAAGTAATTAGAAGGATTCCAGAATTCTATATATGGGACCTCTACCATGGTGAGTACACTCAGTTGATTTTTCGCTCTAAAATCTTTAAATTAAACTCGATTTAGGAACGGAGACCGGATTTGTGTTCCAATTTTATCACACTACACATACATAACAACAGAACTGAGAAATTCAACCAAAAATTTCAAGCGACAAAAAAATTTGACCAAAATGTACAGGGTTAACTAAGGTACTTTTGGACCTTTCGCAATTAATTTCTATGAACTGGTGAGAGCTATGATGTTCTAGTATTTTTTTAAGAGTATAACTTGATGGTCCCTAAATCCTCAGCAAATTTGGCTATACTCGCATCAGCCATTTCCAAGAAAAAGGTGTCTGAATTTCCCAAAAACTGCAATTTCCAGCCACTTTTCAGAGTCATAAAAAATCATCATTTTTGATTCGGCTAAAATTTGTAGGAAGACAAGAGGACATTTCAGAAGAGTTATTCCGTTGAAATTTTGCTAATAATGCTAATGGAAAAGTAATTAGAAGGATTCCAGAATTCTATAATATGGGACTCTACCATGGTGAGTACACTAAGTTGTTTTTCGCTCTAAAATCTTTAAATTAAACTCGATTTAGGAACGGAGACCGGATTTGTGTTCCAATTTTATCACACTACACATACATAACAACAGAACTGAGAAATTCAACCAAAAATTTCAAGCGACAAAAAAAATTGACCAAAATGTACAGGGTTAACTAAGGTACTTTTGGACCTTTCGCAATTAATTTCTATGAACTGGTGAGAGCTATGATGTTCTAGTATTTTTTTAAGAGTATAACTTGATGGTCCCTAAATCCTCAGCAAATTTGGCTATACTCACATCAGCCATTTCCAAGAAAAAGGTGTCTGAATTTCCCAAAAACTGCAATTTCCAGCCACTTTTCAGAGTCATAAAAAATCATCATTTTTGATTCGGCTAAAATTTGTAGGAAGACAAGAGGACATTTCAGAAGAGTTATTCCGTTGAAATTTTGCTAATAATGCTAATGGAAAAGTAATTAGAAGGATTCCAGAATTCTATAATATGGGACTCTACCATGGTGAGTACACTAAGTTGTTTTTCGCTCTAAAATCTTTAAATTAAACTCGATTTAGGAACGGAGACCGGATTTGTGTTCCAATTTTATCACACTACACATACATAACAACAGAACTGAGAAATTCAACCAAAATTTCAAGCGACAAAAAAATTTGACCAAAATGTACAGGGTTAACTAAGGTACTTTTGGACCTTTCGCAATTAATTTCTATGAACTGGTGAGAGCTATGATGTTCTAGTATTTTTTTAAGAGTATAACTTGATGGTCCCTAAATCCTCAGCAAATTTGGCTATACTCACATCAGCCATTTCCAAGAAAAAGGTGTCTGAATTTCCCAAAAACTGCAATTTCCAGCCACTTTTCAGAGTCATAAAAAATCATCATTTTTGATTCGGCTAAAATTTTGTAGGAAGACAAGAGGACATTTCAGAAGAGTTATTCCGTTGAAATTTTGCTAATAATGCTAATGGAAAAGTAATTAGAAGGATTCCAGAATTCTATATATGACCCTATACCATGGTGAGTACACACTAAGTTGATTTTTCGCTCTAAAATCTTTAAATTAAACTCGATTTGAAACGGAGACCGGATTTGTGTTCGAATTTGATAACCATATGACATACATAACAACAGAACTGAGAAATTCAACAATGAATTTCAGAGGACAAAAATTTTGACCGAAATGTACAGGGTTAACTAAGGTACTTTTGGACCTTTCGCAATTAATTTCTATGAACTGGTGAGAGCTATGATGTTCTAGTATTTTTTTAAGAGTATAACTTGATGGTCCCTAAATCCTCAGCAAATTTGGCTATACTCGCATCAGCCATTTCCAAGAAAAAGGTGTCTGAATTACCCAAAAACTGCAATTTCCAGCCACTTTTCAGAGTCATAAAAAATCATCATTTTTGATTCGGCTAAAATTTTGTAGGAAGACAAGAGGACATTTCAGAAGAGTTATTCCGTTGAAATTTTGCTAATAATGCTAATGGAAAAGTAATTAGAAGGATTCCAGAATTCTATATAGGACTCTACCATGGTGAGTACACACTAAGTTATTTTTCGCTCTAAAATCTTTAAATTAAACTCGATTTTGAAACGGAGACCGGATTTGTGTTCGAATTTGATAACCATATGAATAAATAACAACAGAACTGAGAAATTCAACAATGAATTTCAGAGGACAAAAATTTTTGACCAAAATGTACAGGGTTAACTAAGGTACTTTTGGACCTTTCGCAATTAATTTCTATGAACTGGTGAGAGCTATGATGTTCTAGTATTTTTTTAAGAGTATAACTTGATGGTCCCTAAATCCTCAGCAAATTTGGCTATACTCGCATCAGCCATTTCCAAGAAAAAGGTGTCTGAATTACCCAAAAACTGCAATTTCCAGCCACTTTTCAGAGTCATAAAAAATCATCATTTTTGATTCGGCTAAAATTTTGTAGGAAGACAAGAGGACATTTCAGAAGAGTTATTCCGTTGAAATTTTGCTAATAATGCTAATGGAAAAGTAATTAGAAGGATTCCAGAATTCTATATAGGACCCTATATACCATGGTGAGTACACACTAGTTGATTTTTGCTCTAAAATCTTTAATTAAACTCGATTTTGAAACGGAGACCGGATTTGTGTTCGAATTTGATAACCATATGAATAAATAACAACAGAACTGAGAAATTCAACAATGAATTTCAGAGGACAAAAATTTTTGACCGAAATGTACAGGGTTAACTAAGGTACTTTTGGACCTTTCGCAATTAATTTCTATGAACTGGTGAGAGCTATGATGTTCTAGTATTTTTTTAAGAGTATAACTTGATGGTCCCTAAATCCTCAGCAAATTTGGCTATACTCGCATCAGCCATTTCCAAGAAAAAGGTGTCTGAATTACCCAAAAACTGCAATTTCCAGCCACTTTTCAGAGTCATAAAAAATCATCATTTTTGATTCGGCTAAAATTTTGTAGGAAGACAAGAGGACATTTCAGAAGAGTTATTCCGTTGAAATTTTGCTAATAATGCTAATGGAAAAGTAATTAGAAGGATTCCAGAATTCTATATAGGACCCTATATACCATGGTGAGTACACACTAAGTTATTTTTCGCTCTAAAATCTTTAAATTAAACTCGATTTTGAAACGGAGACCGGATTTGTGTTCGAATTTGATAACCATATGAATAAATAACAACAGAACTGAGAAATTCAACAATGAATTTCAGAGGACAAAAATTTTTGACCGAAATGTACAGGGTTAACTAAGGTACTTTTGGACCTTTCGCAATTAATTTCTATGAACTGGTGAGAGCTATGATGTTCTAGTATTTTTTTAAGAGTATAACTTGATGGTCCCTAAATCCTCAGCAAATTTGGCTATACTCGCATCAGCCATTTCCAAGAAAAAGGTGTCTGAATTACCCAAAAACTGCAATTTCCAGCCACTTTTCAGAGTCATAAAAAATCATCATTTTTGATTCGGCTAAAATTTTGTAGGAAGACAAGAGGACATTTCAGAAGAGTTATTCCGTTGAAATTTTGCTAATAATGCTAATGGAAAAGTAATTAGAAGGATTCCAGAATTCTATATAGGACCCTATATACCATGGTGAGTACACACTAAGTTGATTTTTGCTCTAAAATCTTTAAATTAAACTCGATTTTGAAACGGAGACCGGATTTGTGTTCGAATTTGATAACCATATGAATAAATAACAACAGAACTGAGAAATTCAACAATGAATTTCAGAGGACAAAAATTTTTGACCAAAATGTACAGGGTTAACTAAGGTACTTTTGGACCTTTCGCAATTAATTTCTATGAACTGGTGAGAGCTATGATGTTCTAGTATTTTTTTAAGGGTATAACTTGATGGTCGCTAAATCCTCAGCAAATTTGGCTATACTCGCATCAGCCATTTCCAAGAAAAAGGTGTCTGAATTACCCAAAAACTGCAGTTTCCAGCCACTTTTCAGAGTCATAAAAAATCATCATTTTTGATTCGGCTAAAATTTTGTAGGAAGACAAGAGGACATTTCAGAAGAGTTATTCCGTTGAAATTTTGCTAATAATGCTGATGGAAAAGTAATTAGAAGGATTCCAGAATTCTATATAGGACCCTATATACCATGGTGAGTACACACTGAGTTATTTTTCGTTCTAAAATCTTTAAATTAAACTCGATTTTGAAACGGAGACCGGATTTGTGTTCGAATTTGATAACCATATGAATAAATAACAACAGAACTGAGAAATTCAACAATGAATTTCAGAGGACAAAAATTTTTGACCGAAATGTACAGGGTGCTAAGGTACTTTTGGACCTTTCGCAATTAATTTCTATGAACTGGTGAGACCTATGATGTTCTAGTATATTTTTATGATCATAGCTTTGGGATCTTCAAATCATTAGAAAGTTCCGTCAGGATTGCTCTGGTGGTTGCCAAGAAAAACGTCGCTGATTTATCAAAAAATTGACATTTTCAGCCAACTTTCAGAACGGTCTTTTGACATAACGATAATTGTCCAATTGAGTTTGAATATTCAACAAGAAGATTTAATTCTAAGGAAGAAAATATGTTTAGGAAAATTGTAAAACTAAAACTCACGTCAGAAATCAAATTTGAAAAACGAAAAAAAAGGCCAAAAATCATAAGTTTTGATTCGTCTAAAATTTTGTAGTATGACGGAGGGGCATTTCAAAAACTCAATTCCATTGAAATTTCTCCAATTTTTTTCTTTTCAAAGTAATTACAAGGATTCTAAAATTGTATATGGGCCCTAAAATTGCAAATGATACCAAGTTGATTTTTGCTATAAAATCTTTTAATTAAACTCGATTTGGGAACGGAGACCGGATTATTGCTACAAATTGATCACATTACACATATATAACAACAGAACTGGGAAATTCAACAAAAAGTTTCAAATCACAAAAAAAAAATGCCCAAATGCACATTTTTGACCTTTCCCAATTAATTTCTATGAACTGGTTAGACCTAGATGATGTTCTAGTATTTTTTTATGATCATAGTTTTGGGATCTTTGAATCATTAGAAAGTTCCGTTAGGATTGCTCTGGTGGTTGCCAAGAAAAACGTCGCTGATTTATCAAAAAATGGACATTTTCAGCCAACTTTCAGAATGGTCTTTTGACATAACGATAATTGTTCGATCAAGTTTCAATATTCAACAAGAAGATTTAATTCTACGGAAGAAAATATTTTTCGGGATATTTTGAAACCAAATTTGATGTCAGAAATGAAATTTGAAAAACGAAAAAAAAAAAAAAAAATCATTATTATTGATTTGTCTAAAATTCTGTAGAAAGACAAAAGGGTATTTTAAAAACTCAATTCCATTGAAATTCCACTAATTTTCTTATTTTCAAAGTAATTACAAGGATTCTAAAAAATTCTATATGGGGCCTACCATGACAAATACGTAGTACTAAGTTGATTTTCGCTCTAAAATCTTCAAATTTAATTCAATTTTGGAACTGAGACCAGATTTGTGTTCCAATTTGAATACCATACACATACATAACAAAAGAACTGAGAAATTTGAACAAAAATTTCAAACGACAAAAAATGTTGACCAAAAATGTATCCAAAAAATCGACATTATCCCTAATAGAACTACATACATAAAAACAGAACTGGGAAATTCAACAGATAGTTTTCTGTCATTCAATGACTGCATCAAGAATGCAAAAAATAACAACTACCTTTCTCTACTTACTGGCATCGTTCTTGTTGTTTTCGTTGCTGCGTTCATCTCTTCCCTCCTCTTTCCACGACCTAACTGCGTCAACTTCTTGATCGTACTGCCGTCTTAGTTGCCTTCTCTTCCTTCTTCAACGGTCCTGCTAGTTGATACGTGTACTGGCATCGTTCTTGTCGTTCTCTTTGTTGCGTTCATCTCTTCCCTCCTTCCCTCTTCTTGCTACGCCCTCACTGCGTCAAGTTCTACAAAAGAGAAAATATTTTCCATCAATTTTCAAAACCAAAAATGAAGTCACAAATCAAACAAATCAGAAACGAGTAAGATCAAGATTTTTGATTGGGCTCATATTGTGGGACAATAAGAGAACATTTGAAAAAAGTTAATTATTTTGAATTTATATATTTTTGGAATCTTCAAATTTTCACATTAGGCCTATATCATTTTTACATTTAACATTATATTCCTGCTTATTCTATTTAATCACTAAAATAATAATTATTACTTATATTGTAACTGTTATAAGGTACCGTATATTCCATTATTATCATTAGGTCTGTTTGTTTGTGTTGCACCACCTGAACTAAAGTGTAGCTGGTGTAAAAAGGAAGTACGTCATATTACGGGTTTTGTGCAGGAAATGATACCTAAATGATTAGGTACAAACAAACACGAATGTGCCGATTTTTAGGTTCCTAGACGCGAATTTTGAAATGGAAGCATACCCGTTGATGGAGAAAGTGATATTAAATATCAACGAATGTGACTAATGGATAGCAAATATTTAATAATGACAAACCTTCTTCGATTATATATTTTTTCACTCTCATCAACACGAATCTAAGCGTCAACAACTAGTAAGCCAGCAAAGAGAACTACCTGAACTAGTGCAAGTGAACCCGGACAAACAATCAAGAAAGTGTGGCTTTGGTACAGCACCACGGTTACAAACAAACACGATAGTGCAAGAACTGAAGAACCAGTTCAGGTAGTGCAGTACAAACAAACAGGTCTATTATTACTACTACTATGCTGTGACCAGTGGTGTAGCAGTGGTGTAGTCGTAAAAAATTAGGTGCCAGGGCGGTGGCATGACGACGTCTGCCCCGGCAGTGGTGCTGTCATATAAATAAGGGTTAATTTGAATGGCAGTCAATGCGATTCCTAATTGTTGGTGGGTTGGCCCCCACAACGCCCCGCAAGGGAAAAATTTGTAAATTGTTTTTTTAAACAATTATATTCAGTAATGTTTTGGTACTTATAATTCTAGCACGTGGCTGGCAGACTGCTCAAGTTAATTATTACTATTATTACTAGATTTTTATTTTGATATGTACTTTGTCCCATGATTGGATATAAAATAACAGATCACCAAAGATCAGCGCCCTACGCCGCCCTGCCTCTGCTTTAAAATTGGAAGCAGGGTTATGCCCGTCCCCAAAAAAAGTACCAGGGCGCCGCCCTGGACTGCCCTGGCCCCACCGCATGCCTGGACAATACCCATACTATGTACAGCTCGAGGCAGAAGTAAAAGTCTCTTTGCTACCTGGTCAAACCAGTTGACCACGTTTTATGGCATAGGATTAAACAGGTATCTAACGACAGAAATAGACTTTTACCTATGCTTCAAGCCGTACAATGTACTGGTCCACGGGACGATAATAAAATACAAATACCAACATCTTGATGATTGAAATCCTCCGACTACGTATATTTAAACAAATATTAAAAAATCAGTTATACATCAATTTTCAGTACACCTCCCCTTTTTCTATATATACATTTTATAACATTTTTATTCATACCTCTACCTGGCTTATTAGAGCTAATTTCTCATTTTACTTCCTTAAAGCTTTGGGTTTTTGTTTGATATTTCATAATTATAGTTACATTTTCTTGATTTATTACCTTTCTTTCTAGGCCTATTATTCTATCAATTGCTCCATTATTCTGTGTTGCTTATGGCAGCCACTTTCTGTGATGACAGAGTCTCAATAATGAAGATATTTATATAGGCCTACTCACTTATGACAGTCTTGCAGTTCTCTTAATACGTTCATCATCTTCCGTTCTTCCTTCGTTCTTGTTCTCATCTGCGTCCACCTCTGAACGGCACTGCCATCTTAGTCACCGAATCTTCTTCCTTTTCAACGGTACTGCTAGACGCGATGAATGTCCTATGTTGACGCGCCATAACAGCTGTAACAAAGGAAATACAGTGTAAAGCTAGGTTCCCATGACTATTTTATCACGAGACGTCCGTCAAATCTTTACCGCTAAGCGACCTCAATCACCTCATAGACTAAAGAGATACAAAGACAGTTCACCCAACGTTAAATTAAGATTCATCCTCACTCTTAGCCCCACACCCCTCACCCTGTAGTACCGTGTAGTACCGTCAATCACTGTTAAGAGTGCTGAAAATCGTTTCATCGATTGTGCTTCAGTCGACGGTAAGACGGATGCTTGCCTGGGTTGACTACTACGGTCCTCAACTAAGTCCTTAAGTTGACTGCTAGCGCTCTAAGAATGTGAAGCGATGTTTGACTCACTCTTTGTGAATACAGACTTCGGTCATTGAGTTTATAGTTTTATAAACTCAATGCTTCGGTCAAGTGATGTCACCCATTGCAGAAAAAGACAGACAACAACGTACACCAGTTGGAATTTACCAATCAGTATGTTTGGTAGTTCACCCGTTCACTTTGATGCTATGGTAACGATTGTTTGTCATTTGTTACGTGACAGAAACCTAGGCCTATATACGTAGATGGTATACACATTGTTGCAAAGTTTCAATCTAAAATCTGTATTTTGAACGTAGATACTGTAGGCCTACATTGGCAAATCAACAATATATCATCTTTTACCTAGACCTAGCCATTGAGTTTATAGTTTATAAACTACAAACTCAATGACCTAGCCTACCTACCCTGAATCACAAAATGATCCAGGCCTAGGCCATGCCTAGGCTTACATTGATATTACAGATTGTGTTGGTGCAATCCTAGGTTATGATCGACCTTGCAATCTTATAGATTGCCTTCAGTCCTTACCTGACGCAGTAAATACGAAGTAATCACCCAAAGATAACAGACAGGATATTTATCTTGATGCATTATGTAAATATTCTACACATAATTAGACCTTTTGGTAAGTATTATTGGGTTTGCTTGGTGATTTATCATGCTTCTCAGTCACAGATCGAAGTGGCTTTTCACCAGAACGGAAGTAGGGTTTAGATTAGTTTTAATTTGGATTAAATAAGTCTAGGTTGTTTGCTTGGTCAGGTTAGTTGGTTTAGCTAAGTTTGGAAAGGTTAGGTTCATTAAATTAGATAGTTTGGGTTGATTATACGGTTAATTTAGGGTACACAATAACAACAACAACAACAACAACAACGTCAACATGTTGTGGTGACATGCTGATGGTCCAAGAATCCAAGGTGTGGATTGGTAACCATGCAAAGACTTAGAATAAGATGATGATTTTGAAATAATTACAAAGATCAAAGACTAAATCTCTCCACATTTAATACAACTAGGCAAACGCAGGATGTGCGTTGTACGATGAGCGAGATGTCTATATAAAGTATAATCTAAAACTCTACAAACCTTGATCATTTGAAATGAACTTCATCCGATGTCAGTGAATCTAGAAAGCCGTGACTTCGACAATGCAACATTTTTCAACTAATATTTCTATCTTTTCGATGAATAAAATACATTTATTATATTATTTTCTCCAAAACGGCTGGTCCGAATATCAAACCAAATTTTTATTCGTGTATATTATTCTTGTGTTCACATTTGTAGAAAATTTGAATCATATTGAAAAAGAGATTTTATTTTTCATTTTTTTCCGCTCAGCCAAATCTTATGGGGTTTTTAGAAACTTCTAAATGATGTTTCTCAAAAATGGTCCAACCGATTAGACCTCAAAACTATACAGTTCTAAGTTGGATAAGTTTGCATATAAAAAAAAAGTTTCATGTCGATCGGTCAAACCCTGCGACCTGTGCAGTGTTTACAAACAAACAAAAAAAAAAAGACTTGAGTGAAAATCTTCGCTACGCTCATCTAACTAAATTGGCTAAAGTTCAGTTGATTAATTTGGAAACTTTGCATACTCAAGTGAGAAAACAACTATAAACATGTTCCCAAAAGCACATGGGACAGTACTACCAACCTAAACTTGCTTAAACGCAAACTAAACGCAACCACATCTTTCAAATAGATTAAAGCCTTTGTTTATATTGGGTTGAACAATGCATTGCATACTTCTTTTTTATTAATAACATCGAAACTTGATACAAAATCATTGTTCCCTTATTAAGGCTGAGGATGAGAGTAGGATCGTTTGGACGGGGCACCACAAGGGCTATAAGCTATAAGACCTGTTTGGCGTCGGTGATAGAGTGATGGGGTGATGGGGTGATAGAGATGAAAGGTTATTTATTATGTTTTTTTTTTTTTATAGTGGGAAGGAGTCGGCTGTGTCTTGTTTTTAAGGAACCACCCCAGTATCAACCTGAACGACAGAGGGAAACCACGAAAAACCTTTGTCAGTATGATCAACCATTGCCAGAATTGAACCCCTGTCTCCTGAATGACGGTTCAGTGCCACTTGACCACTCGCGTCTCAGTGCATGGTTAAATCTTTACAATTGCATCGAGATTATATAACTACCGAAGTTCTCACTTGTAGAAGACCTTCTTCCGTGAACACAAGTATATCCAAGGAAATTAAATCCGTGGCGCATCCTCGTGGATCTGTCAGGCCTACCAACAGTGCAAACTAGAGCAGAATTATAATGAACATCTACGTCTAGACGAGGTATACGTAATATACTCGGTCGATGAGTAGACCTTTATTTTCGACTGCAACTGACTCCACAGTATTTTAGACGGTTTTAATCTTCTTCTGTCTCTGAAGTTATCAACTATTATTCTAGCTGTAACAAGGTTTTACTTCTAGTTGAGCTTCCATACGCCCCATTTTAATGATGTCCCATGAATCTGAGGCTTAGTTCACGCTTGGAAGACGGTAATGTAGAAGTGTAGAATAGAGGAGGGCGCTGAAGAGCGTATACCGGAATGAAGTATACTCATGGCCTTAGGGGCACTTTACAATGGATGATTGTAAAAGTGGTCAGGGGTTCAAGCAGGAGGTTTGAAACCAAAGTTAATGTCACACAATCTAGTATACATTATTCCGGTATATGCTCTTCAGGCGCCCCATAGAAGACGATACATTTCTTGTTATAACATTGACCGTTCAAATATTATCTTGATTTAAAATAACCTAGTTTTTATTACTCATTTTATTATTAGGCCCAATCATTTATTACAGTTTAATACACTAAAATGCTAGTAGTTGAATGATCTCGTCAAATAATTCACATTTTTCGTCCATTTACATCGAATCTGCATGTTAATTATTTTTTTAGATCTCCTTTTTTTCAAGGCGCTATATAACCTCGTCATTGACGCGCCGTAAAACCTCAATATTCATGAAAAAGTAAAAGATTCCTCATCAAAAATATTTCGTAAAATAAAAAAATTCAATCCTATATGCTCGATCACGATCTTCGAACTAAACTTTCAAAGTCACGACCCGTCACCGAAGTCAACAAAGCGAGCGCCAGAAGTACTTCTTCAACGATGTGTGAAGTGGCGAATTTCGCGCCGCTAGGTCGTGAGAGAACGAGAGGTGTAGACCTAGAGAGAGCAAGAGCGTCGTATCAGAACGCAGACGCAACCCCCGGTTAGTGGGTCTTGGGCGGACCCGGGGGGTGGGGTGGTGGCGAGCGTATCGACGAGGGGGTGGAAGCTCTCTAGAGGTCCGGGGACGGCGCACGCGAGAAGTACCCCGACCGTCGTACGCGAAGGATATCGGCGAACCCCAGTTGTACGCTGTGTGTACGTTGCATATCGCACAGAAGCCACAGGTAGGATATAATAGACAAACAACAACAATAGTACGTATCGTAGGGTTGTTGGCATAGAAATACGTCACTGTATGCCATCTGGATTACGATGGATAACAATGTATTAATGAGGTTGTAGAAACGAGCTGACAGCTGATGATAAGAATGTTGGGGAGGGGGGGGGGGGGGGTAGAAGCTGTCCCGGTGATTGGCTTATAGATTCATCTTAAAGCTGTCAGAATACGATGGATATGGTAATGTTATAGCGGGTTTATTTATCGTATCAGTTAATTTTATCTTTCTGTCGAGTGCAGGTCTAACTAGTAAAGAAAATTCATTACAAGAATATGAAAGTTTTCTTCTCTTTCTTCGTGTGCATGAAATAGCTTTAATATAATGTCTGATAAATATGGAATTGGGAAACGCAACAAATATCTATGTGGCAATGAATCATGAAGTTTGTGTGGTAGCAACAAATAGCCAACTTTAGGTATCAATTAACTACAAGCTTTTTAATTGGCTGATGATGATGATTTTTTTGTTATGTTCCTAAACATGACCAAAATTATATCTGAGGCTAGCGCACTGAACTGTCATTCAGGAGGCCCGGGTTCGATTCCCGCCATGGTCGATCATCCTTACAGAGTTTTTTCGTGGCTCTCCTCTGTCGTTCAGGTCAATACTGGGATGATTCCTTAGCAACAAGCCACGACCGACTCTTTCCCACTATCCAAAAATACCAAATAAAATAACTTTTCATCTCATCATACCACATATCATTCACTGCTACCAATAGATCTTGGTCATCAGTATGCAGTGCGTCGTTAAACCCAATATGAGTAAATGAATAATTATATCTGAAATTAATACTATTGGTAGAATAAATACAGGGCTTCATCAATAATTCAATTATCTGTATAATAGACCCCGATATGTTTAATGACGCTATCTACAAACCATAAACATCCGGGGAAAGAGTGGAAGGTGAAAGGACCTTCTCCATCCTGCCGTGAAATACCGTCAAATTGCCACCGGATATACAAATAATCATATTATTCTGATACACTTCTAACAGTAATGTAGTCAACTTATAATTGAAAAAAAAAGGTTTTCTTATGTTTGGTATCGTCGTCTTCTAGTTTCTATACAGGTCTATAAACCTCAAAATCCCAGGTAATGTAATTATATGATATACTAATCTTGAATCCACAAAACAAGAAGCGTTTGTCTACAAAAATAACAAACACAAATATCACATTTGTTTTTATATATAGCTGCATGTCGTATTTTTAAGGTGATGACGATTTTTCAGAACCACGTTCACGATGTAAAACACAACTATATTTTTAAAAAGCATAAAATCCTAAAAAACGCAGTGATACCAAGTAATTGTTTCAAAGTTTTCACGATTATTCAGTTGGCAGACGTCTTCCTGCTTTCGCGGACACAAGTTTATTATAATCGTGGAAATGGAACTATTATAAGTATTAAGTGTGCATGACTACGAGGTCACTAGATTCACCAAACAAATTCAGCTCGCATGTATATACTATAGGTGGATGCATCATACATCCTGGGTGTGACCAATTATGATCACGTTTTCTTCAGACCGTAGAATACATTATTCATTACCTCTTAAGGCTCTTAACTAGATAACTTAAATCTTATACTATGAGTTAAGCCGCATTTTACAAAACAACAATTTTAAAAGTGAGAAGCTAACCCCCCTCCCACACTTTTACTGCTGTAGCCTACAGGTTGCTCAAGAAATAGAAGTTTAGGTCAGTCGAAGTTTAGGTTTGTCGAGTTTCAAGAGAGTTGATTTTTAGTTCAGTCGACCGATTTTTAGGTCAGTTGAGTTTCAGGAGAGTTGATTTTTAGGTCAGTTGAGTTTTAGGACATTTATTTTTAATAAATTTGGTCTATTTTAGGTTTGTTGAGTTTTAGGACAGTTGATTTTTTAGTAAATTTGGTCGATTTTTAGGTCAGTTGAGTTTAAGGACAGTTGATTTTTAGTACAGTCGTCGATTTTGGGGTCAGTTGATTTTTAGGGCAGTTGGTTTTTAGTATAGTCGGTCGATTTTTTGATCGAGTTTTAGTACAGTTGATCTTCAGTACAGTTGACTAATCCCCTCTGATTCCAGCCATGAGTGGTCGCTTCGACGGGATCACCTTCCACTCGATCCCAGAGGAGCGCTACTACGACGTGATCGTCCACCTAAGAGACAACTTCTTTGCCGACGAACCTCTCAACTACTCGGTGTCGCTCTGCCGACCTGGCGAGCCGCATGCCGAGCTGGAGGAGCACAGCTTGTCGACGCTCAAAGACAATCTGTCCCAGATGGCACTGGACGCTAATACGGGAGAGGTGGGTTTCAATCACTTCTTATATGTTTCCAGTTGATACAGAGCTAATTTTTTACATTGAAAACCCAAAATTGGAATTTTTTCAAACCCAAATCTGAGAATGAATGTGCTTAAAATCCCCCCTAACAATTACGAGAAGAATAGATAAAAGATGATGGTTCTTAGTTATCGATATATATAAATTGAGCACATTTCTTCATGGATGTGATCCATTACCGATAATTATGATCGTTTTTTTAAATCATAAAAATGTGACCACTTTGGGACTTGAACCCAGGACATCTTGGTTTGATCCCAATACTGCACACACTGAGCTTAGCGGTCACCCAGATTCAAGTCGAAAAATCCACACATTTACATGACACGACAAATTTGTGACAACATTTTATTTCGAATTTTATGTCAGTTGAATATCTATCAAAATACATATTTTAAAGATACGACGTCATAATATTTGGGCCTCCTTGATCCCGCCCATCTTTCTTCTCCCAGCCGGGGTAGTTACGCTACGAGGTAAGCGTCTACTTGATTGATCTAGATTGATAGACACTTGACAGACTGGAGGATGATTGATCGATATCGAACAAGAGACTTGAGGGAAATGCCCATGAAATCAAGACCGCTCAACTTGTGAGATAAGTATAAAGCTGATTGTGTCGGTCCTTCTTCGTCAGGCAGCCTCTAGTCACGGATCCAGAACGGGAGCGCTGAAGAGCGAATACCGGAAGACAGCTACTCGGTCGTGTGACATGGGCTTCGGGTTACTTTTCAATGGATTGTGGTTAGGGTTCAGGTAAGGTTGGACACCCAAACCCATGTTACAAAACCGAGTCGACTTTATTCCGGTATTCGCTCTTCAGGCACCCCCCAGAATTGACTCCCCTCCCCCAATTCGACCACTACCTCCGGTCCGATTAACGAACCACTTGGTTCTTGTTCCCAGATTATCGGCGTCGCCCTAAACGGCGTCCAGCACCCCGGCGACCTGACGGCGTCTCAGACCAAACTTGACACGATGGCCGATGGTAAATTCCATCGTATCTTCTCGCTGTTGTACGGCGTCAACATCGGGCTCGACCTCTTCAAGGCTTACGACGTGGACAAGATCTTCGAGTGCCGGATCTTGTCGGTGGACGCGCGGTTCAGGGGCAGGGGGTTGGCGAGGGAGCTGCTGAGGAGGTCGGAGGAGGTGGCCAAGAAAGCTGGATTCAAGGTACGAGTAATTTGTACGAGTTTAACCTGTTGCTTATAAAAATATATTCATCTTTACCATTTTTTTTCATGTTCACCAACCGGTGTAATTGAATGAAAAGTATATCAACTCCAAGATAATTGTATGCTGTTTAATTATTATGACATTCTATTTTTGTGAATTCAATCAGTTTTAAGATGATACGTGAATGAATACCAAGATCCGGATACAACTCATTGACATCACAGCCCTGTGGGACTAGATCTGAATGAATAATGACGTGATTCATTTCCCTCATTTTAGAGAAAAACTAGAAATCAACATCTCAATTTCAGAAACCATAATTAAATTAAATTTTCCTCCAGGACTTTTGAGTCATGACGTAAGGCGTACGTCCGATTGTGTACTGAAACGTGAACAAGAACGGGTAATGCTACAGTCACGACTCACGACTCAGCGAAGGAGGCGGGTCCTGGAGGACAAATAAATTGATTAAAAGTTGGTTTATGAAATTGAGATGATGATTTCTAGTTTATTCTAAAATTGGGGAAAACTATAATGTCATTCTCCATTGAATTCCACGCCTAGGTTACGCGAAATACCGAGTTTGTCACGAGTGTTCGCTCGAAATCATTATTTCCAGTATACTTTGATTTGATACCATCTGTTAACTTACTTATAACTTGAAATCTATACACGGTTTTTCAATTATATGCCCTGTATTTCTTTACTCTAATGTTGTATAATATTAAATCCAAAACATCCAACAACAATACTTTTCTAAGGTTTGGTAAAAACCGATTTAGAGAACTTTATGTTTAGTATCAAATCATGTACAAATTGAATCAAATCATTTTTATTTGTCAGTAGATGTCACATTTTCTCGTAGTAGTGTTTATGAACCTGTGGCCTCTGTTACGTGGTTCCCACTGCATGTGTGTAAATGTAGCTTGGAAATATATAATTCAGTGAATAGGCGGTCATTCCGGAACAACACGCTAGAACTTCCTGGGGAAAACTTAAATATCAATAAGACTTTTATATAAAAAAAAAACACTAGCATGTTGACAAATGACAGCGACAAAAAAATAAAAATACACGTCGTTTATTGGGTTATGTAACCTACAACATACATTTTATATAACTGGCTTGTATGAGTTAATTGTAAGACATTTCAAATTTCACAGCCAATTGTGTATAGGCTTGAATACCATAATTATATTGGTAGAAAGACACGTGCATTTTTAGTATACTTCAGAATTAAAGTTGAGATTACTGTTGAAATATGAAGTCGAGTTTTCCTGGTTTTGAAACAAGGAAAAGTCAGATAAAAATTCAAATGGATAATCAATTTATTCAATTTATAATTGAAAAGCAGAAAAATACGGAACATTTAATGCGCTTCAATTTAATTTAATTGCGATTTTCATTTTTAAATTTTTAAATATCAAGAGAAAAAATATATAGGGTCTATATATATATATAATATATATATAATTCAATAGATTTCAATAGATTTCATGGTTAACCATCACCAGTCGATTATTAAAATTGTATGATTTGTAATCTGGAGATCCGGGTTCGACTCCCGGAGAGGTCGCAATTTTTAAACAGTTTTACAAATCATACACACACATATATATATATATATATATATATATATATATATATATATATATATATATATATATAGGGGCCTATCTCTCTCTATATATATATATATATATATATATATATATATATATATATATATATATATATATATATATATATATATATATATATTTACATTTACATATTATGTTCAAACAACAGGGAGATTTATTTTTAAATCATTTGCTTTCAATTATATATAAGTAACTTATATAGGCCTATATGAAGTGTGCGTCAAAATTAATATTACTTTTAGTTTACTAGACTTTTACTTTTAGTTCACGCTCTACTTTGTCCTCTAGTTTCAGTGGCAAATGGCTTGATGGAACAACACTTTATGTGGCAGAGAGTGTATCCGTACTTTTCCAACGAAAACGTGAATAAAAAAGCTTTTTATTTCAAAATCTTTTCTGTGCAGAACCAATTTTCCGAAAAATCCGTTACCGGTATATCACAATTTAAGGTTCAAGCTGAAAATCTTATACATTCAATACAATTTCCGTAAGGAAAAATCTAGAATGTTCGTTACAATATTTTTCATATTTCAAAACAACTTTTTTTTTCATACGCGAAAATAATATTCATAAATCAGTAGGTCAATAGTAGCTAGGTCATCTTCTGGTAGCTGACGAAGATCGCGTGTATTGAACCCAACTATATAACTATCCGGTGAAACATTCGGCGAAAGTTGGTTAATTTTTACTCGAGTGAGATCTTGAACTTCACAATTCGACGTTGAAGTCACTATCTTGGCGTTACCCACAGGACACATAGGCCTACGCGTAACATTTTCAGAAGTCAACATATACAAATATATATATATATATATATATGTTAGAGTTTAACATCTACATTCGACCGCGAGAACATCTGAAACAATATATATATATATATATATATATAATATATATATATATATATATATATATATATATATATATATATATATATATATATATTATATGCTTTTTTCCTGGGATACCAACGCTTTTTTGTGAAATTTGTTGGATCTGAGAAGACCCGTTACTCCGACGTTTCGACCAAGCATATATATAGTAGACCTATATATATATATATGTATATATATATATATATAGAACAGATCTGTTCAATTTATATAATAGTAATGAAAAGTGTCGTCATGGATACGGCATTGCCAGGACCAAGTAATAAAAGTGTGCATGAACTGGGAACAGAACAGAGGTTTGACGTTGACTTTGTAAGCCACGGCCCATGTGATGTCTTGAAAGTGTGAGACAATAGAATGTGTACTTTATCGCTCTTCAGTCTTCACAGCGGTCTCGGAAGAGCTGCGTGGTCAGATATCTTCAAAGAACAGAAATCAATAAAACCATTCCTGTGATGTGGCCCACTTCATACGCTCATTAAGGCTCCGTAATTAAATGGGTCATGACTTAAAGGCCAACACCCTTTACTCGCAAATCATGCACACTGTTTGTTTTTTCGCTCAACATTAGGAATATATATTCCTTATTACTTAAAGGCCCGGTTTTACGAATTGATAGTTAGTGGAAATTACGCAATAGTTAGCGGATTAACTTCTCATCACCATTGGTTACGTATGTTATTTCCGTACCGTTAAATAAGTGGATTAGTACGTAACTTATAAGATTCGTAAAACCGGGCCTTAGTTATATGTATAACGAAAATTGAACAATATGCATTACTTGATTTTTCGTTATCAAACGTTTTATTGAAGGACGAAATCATCATGTCAAGTAATCGCCACACACTTCCTTGTATTTTTTAATATAAAAACACACGCCACAATGCCGCGAAGTCAGCTATTTTCTGTTATGCATTATTATTATTTTCTTTCAAAACGTTCAATCGAGCTGATAATCAGAGAAAACTGTATTTAAAATCAGAAAATGGCTCAAATCTTGCGTTGTATGAATGATAATAGATGTATATCAAATGGAAAACTGTGGACTGTGGAGCACTGGGAAATTAGGTGGCATGATCATCTGATTACGCACAGCAACTTGAAAGGGCTTCTTGTAATACATTGTTGATTCAAGTGAACAACAATGACCCCACATTGTGTTCCCTAATCACAAATTCCTTTTAGTTTATTTGCCTTTCTATAGTCATTATGACTTTATTAATTTTTAATTTATATTGGGTTTAACGTCGCACTGTACTGATTACCAAGATCTATTGGTATCGGTGAATGATATAATGAGATGATGGGATAGGAGATGAACGGTCATTTTAGTAGGTGTTTTTGGATAGTAGAAAGGAGTCGGCTATGGCCTGATGTTAAAAAACCATCCCAATATTGACCTGAACGACAGAGGGAAACCACGAAAAACTCCTGTCAGGATGATCGACAATGGCGGGAATCTGACTCCGATTTCTTGAATGACGGTTCAGTGTGCTAGCGGCTCGACCACTCGTCACAGTTTCCTAATACTTGTTTTGTGTTCCAGTTAATGAAAGAGGATGCTACCGGTTTATTCTCCCAGAGGGTGGCCGAGAGTCTTGGTTTGGAGACCGTCCACCAAGTCAAGTACTCTGAGTATCTGAACGAAGACACAAGAGAGGCAGTGTTCACACCACCCCCTCCTCACGAGTACCTGAAGATCATGATCAAAGTCCTACAATAGAATCGCGCGTATTTGTCACGAGCATGCAAGCTAATGTACACTCGATTGGTCGAACAGCTGTTCCCATTGATTTGGTTACAAATATTTTTAAATATACTTTGTATCGCCGAATGGAGAATTTCGTCTACCAATATGGCGAACATAAATATCACGTGTAATATTTGTATATAGCTGTGGTTCTTTTAGGGGAATATGATTTTTTTTAAATAGGTAATTTACTATAAGAAATAAAACTATACATCTTTCAAAAGAGTTAAATCCAGTTGCAGTGAGATTATATACAATTAGAAGAGATTGTTTAGTTGGTAGATGACCGTCTTATTTCGTGGAGACAAGTATGTACAATAATTTGATTCTCTGTAGTTTTATTAGTATTTTTAGATGAATATTTCGATAGGTACCGTTACAGAAAATCCAAGTAATATAAGTAAATCATTTAAACCACGTCTGTAGGCCCTAATAATACAAAAGTTGTACACCAATCTTTTTACAACATATCATCATTATGTATTAAAAAAAATCAAATAACATTGATAAAAATATCATCCATGATTGTGTTTCTGTAGTAGGAGTCAACCAATGGGAGCAACGAATTCGACCAATTTTGTGCTAGCTTAAGAAGTGTTTAAATCGTTGACGAATTATAAATGTGGGGCCTAACACTGCCTCAGAACATATTTAATAATACGTAAATATAGTATTTGTGCTACAAGTACACGTGGAACGATTTAAAGATTCCAAATACTGACCTGCATTATAGTGGCCACATTTGATACCTCTCAGTTTTCATTCAGCCTTAAAGAGGAAAACAGCTGTCAAACTGTTTAACCGTACTATTTGGTCATCATTACTTTCATGTTTCTATTAGTAATAAAATGAAGATTATCAAAGATCTATAATCATTAAAATAAAGTATTTGAGCTTTCTATGATCATAATAATTGGTCATAGTAGTCATAGATAGTAGGCTAAAAAAAAGCATTAACCACGATTATCTACTTGGTAAAAGTCACGTACCAGAGCCACACTAAGTTTTAAAAAAATTCAAATTTTATTGACACATTATCACAGCCTTCTTTAATCATGTCATTCAGTACAAAAATACTAAAATGTCTTATCCAATCAGAAGGCTGCATGTGTACATTATAATCAAGAAAACTGTTTGTTGTCCGACATTGTATCTAAACATAGATTTATGGTTCATGCTAAGGCCAAAATCAGAACAACTAATGAGCAACTATGAAATGTTGGCACAACGTGCCAAAATAAAAGTCGTTTGATGCACATTATTGGGTGGTGTGTTGTAGGGCCTACATTGCATATCTAACACCAACTTAACAAGTCAAAAGAACATAATGACAATTTGTCATACAAAAACTTGTTCAGAGACCTCAGTCAGTGGAATACTTAAAAAGTTTCAAGTGTACAATGTATACTGTATGTATATACAATACTGTTATGTGTACTTTATATTATTTTATTGATCGGTATCACTGGGCACAAAGCGTGAATTTGTTGAATGTCTTTTTATACACAGGATTTCGATGAGGAAAATGTTTGTCTAATTCGTTTATGCCAAGCACAGCGCACATAAAACAAGTTAATAGGCCTACGTACATTTTAATTTTATTCTTTGTAAACTGATGAGGTTTTAGTCTACATGGAAAATATGTATTAGTTCATACACAAAATATAAACGGTTTTACTTCTTCACTTGAAAATATCTAAAAATATCTACAACCATTCTATAGTCTATGGTTGTACTCTGTATCAATTCCATATTAACACTGGATATCCCGTTCTTCACTAACAAATGTGACATAAGTAAAAATATTATTTATAGTTAAATGTGGTCTAAATAATATCATGCCTTCGTAAAATAGGTCCAGAGTTTTTCTATGTTCTGCATGACCAAGCGCATGCTGCGTAAGGACTATAAATGTGAATATTATATATACCTAAACTAACCTGCTGGTAGGGTTACTAGAACTGATATTTTATCGAAATGTTATGGATTTTTTTTTGTGTATAAATCAGTAGAGTATACAACATTACTTCTGATGCAGTTTGCTGTCAGCTTGCGTAAAAAATGTGTAGTTTATTTATCTTGTAGGCCTATCCTAATCTCGCCCCCTCCCCCCCCCCCCCTACCCCATAGCTCATTATAAACTATATATATGCACTGCCAAGATGTATTGAGGGTTGCATTGGTCGGTAGCAGTCTTGGGCACTGCTTTAGAAACCGAAGTCAAGTCGGGCGTGGGTTTGAGTCCCACATAAGGCATGTTTTTTGACAATATCATTCATCTATCATAAAGCTAATTCGTACCCCCAAATGACCTAGCTGTTGGTGGGGTCGTTTAGCAAACAAATCGTTACACTTGATGTTCTCATTTATGAGGTTTAAAGTTTAAACTTGGTAGAATTGTAGTATGGATTTTCCACAATACAGGTGTTCGAAGTATTTATTTTATGTTATGATTTTATATAGAGAAGCTACTATATTTTGTATTAATATTAACAATGCTAATAACCTACCTAACTAACCTCACTTACTTAGGACATCCTCTTTTTATAAATTACATGTATAATTTCTGATGACTAGTTGATGGGGAAGAAGCGAATACATTTATAAATTATGTGTAATGAATACAAGCCGCCATGTCAAATGAACTAAAAAAAACTCAACATTTATTTTACAGAAGCTTCATTTATTTTTAGCTGTTTAGCGAGATTTTACAAGAAAATAATACTTTTAACCAACCGTAGGTTATTAATAAGGTCTTTGCTTTTAACTTATTACTTGAATTATAATTATTAATTACTGCTGTAATAAGAATTAAGCACATCCGCACAAAATATGAATTGTTTGTTAAATTTATAAATAGTACCAATTGATTAATGAATCGAAGGTCCAATTATCAAAGCTATTTTCTTTGTAATATATTTATCGTTATTAAACCGTACATAGTGTTTCATTTTCTCGTATTTATTTATCCAGCCCACAATGAAATGAAAACTTCTATTATCGACAATCATCGCAGCTGTTGCAGGCGTGCTGCGAAGCGAGTGACAGTGACATTGACACTTGACAGTTGACAATTTCATCGCTTTTATAGATAATTAGTCGTGTTCTACAATTATATTCTGATTAGAGTTGTTATCAGCATTAAATTTAGCGATACAAACTATAATTGCACTAGATTGTAGCGTATTGATACGTGTTGACTTTGGTGGTAAGTGTCGTATGAGAATGAGATAGCACTTGCACTTCCATAGCAAACAGAACGAGAAAATGATTCAAGGGACCTTGATTGTTGCCGGGGTAAAGGCATTGAAACACTTTCTAAAACCAAGCTATCGTCAGTCAGTTTCTCAGTTCAGACGAAGCCACATCATGCTACCTGAACAGATTCCGCTGACTCCCGATTTTTTCTTCAGACAGGTGAGTAGATAGGTAGGCTAAGTTGTGCAGAAGGTAAGGTTATGTTAAAAAACATTTCACATGAGCATACAGAAGCTTGGGGCTCACTTGCCCCCTGGGTCCGAATGCCATTAAACAGGCAAAGCTTCCCCAAATTACTAACCCTATCTATATGGATATGGGTATAGTGACACTTGAGTGTTTAATACGAAATTTAATTCTTGGTGAAAAGAATATCGATGGGTGCAAGGCAAAAAATGTAACTTGGAGGAAAGGACGTAATCGATTGAATTGAGATTACGTAGAGAATTTCATGATTGCATTTGAACTCATTAGTTTTGTTGGTACATTCTGTATTTGAACAGTATCTACGGCATAGATCCCATAGTCTAGTCAAACTTTTCGACATGAACCTAACGTAAAATTAAAATCCTCTCTTCTTCCTGTCTACGTTGATTCCCTCAGTTTTCTCCTTGCCTTAATTATCCAAACATTGTAAGGTCGACCTTGGCCCTAGATGTTGGTGTTTAACTTTCATTGATCAAGTCTATCACACAGTCAGGAATCGGTTTAACCGAATCGATTTAGCGTGAAACGGTTTGAACGTGCTGATGAAAACGTCAATTTGGATACAAACGATCCAGTCCCAACACGCTTTAAGATGTGATTTGGCACTGTTAAATTGCATTGAAAGTGTGAGACAAATAAGCCAAAATGGTTTGGATCGGCATGCTTGCAACTTGAATCCATTAACAAGACATTCAAGAGTAAGCAAATATGGCCATGCATTTTTCAATTTTTGAACTGTTAATATATTATGGTAAACCTGAAGTCTTTGAACCATTTCAATATGGCTAACCCATTTCCCAGCTCTGTGTCATAAGCGTGGTCATTGTAGAAGTATTAACAAAGTTGACGCTAGGCAAGTAGGCCGTAGATAGATATATATATATATAGGCCCTGCTGTATCAACAGTGTTCAGATAGAAGCAACTGTGAATCCCAACTATAATACAATGAATCAATTGAAATAATATGTAAAATAGCATTGTCTTTTGTCACCTGCATGCACACTTAATACTAATATTTGCATTCCAGTTGTTTGACCCAGTAAGCTGTACTTATACTTATCTACTCGCTGATGTGACAGTCAAAACAGCTGTTATTATTGATCCTGTACTGGAGTTAGTAGAGCGTGATCTCAAATTGATCACCAATTTGGGGTTGACTTTAAAATATGCATGTAAGTAATTTAAAAAAAAATAATATTATTCAAACAGCATTGTGTGCAGTCTGTGGAATAATTATGACACCAAAGTTATTTTAGTATTTGATGATAGTAGAATAATTAATTTTTAAAAATGAAGTCAATTGATACATTTTATTGAAGATAATCGATTATATTATGACTGGAAAATAGGCCTAATCGGCAAAACTGACAACAAAATATGATTGAATAAATACCATTCACAATAGTCCTACATGGCTGAACAAATATTGAGTACAGTGGAACCTCTATGCATCGTTCCCGGATCCATTGTTTTCCTGCTTGTACCATTCATTTTTTCTCACCCCACTCCCATATAATCAATGTTGAATTTTCCTGGATGGATCGTTTTCCTGCATGGATGGTTTTATTTTCCTGGTCCCTTGAAAAACGATGGATAGAGGTTTCACTGTATTGGTAAATAAAAAAATATGGTAAATTTTGTATAGCTGCACTACATTGATAGGCCTGCCAACCTCCAACCATTTGTTTTGAATGTATAGGCCCATAGTGGAAACTGAAGAACATTGTTTCGATGCAACAATGATAAATTGAATGAGTGATGAATAATTGTTAATTGATCAATGTTAATCCTTCAATGTTAATCTCGATCCAACATCTTGATTAAAGCAGGGTTTCCAGTTCCGATTTTTTCTTGTCGTCTAACATGATTTTCTCTACTGACCAATCACAAGCCAGCATTCACCTGAACAACATGGCGGATCACGACTCCATTTCCATGTCATGAGTATTGACTTTACCGCAACTTTTGTCAGCTGAAATTACGATTTCACCAGAAGTTATGTTCTGTCACTCTTTGCAGTTAGGTTTCCTGCATGCGTGCTTCCATTTGTATTTTGTAAAGTGCACCAACTTGTGATTTGCAGTTAAATTCCTCAAATTCAAAGAATCCCGAACATTTAAAGATAACGAAGGCTATACAGCCTTGACATCACGAAAACGTTAAGGTACAGCGCAAGTGGAAACAGACCTGCCAGAAATCGTTCCGGACAACAAGAAAAAATCGGAACTGGAAATCCTTCTTTAATGTTGGTCAATTTTAATCGATTACTGGCTGATACAGGACGACTAGTAATTGAATGTGTGATAATTGATAATTGGTTGCATCCCTGTAAGATTCAGTATTGTTATTTATGAATTATTCGTAACTAAATGAATACATTCAATTCTGTTTTAGTAAATACGCACATGCATGCAGACCACATTACCGGAACAGGAAAGCTGAAAAAGGCAATACCAGGGTGTCAAAGTATAATATCGAAAAGTAGTGGTGCACGTGCCGACATTCTCGCCGTAGATCGAGATGTATATGAGTTCGGAAGACATTGCCTCCTAGTGATGTCGACTCCAGGGCATACAAATGGTATGTAATACCACACTGATGGGATAAGATGAACGTTTTAAATTTTTCTAGTAAGCGTAGATCTATTTACAAAATCAGTGTAAATGATTGATTCCAAAATATGAAGCCACTTTTGAAGTAATGGTGAAAAATATTTATAAGAAGGTTTAGGAAAAAACGTAGATCTACAAAATTGTGGAAAAAATGCAATCAAGATATACCAAATAAGATTTTAATATAATTATGTGTTGATCTAATAATATTTTCATGGATACTGTATAAGGATAGCATGCAGACTTCTCAATACAGTGAAACCTCTATGCATCGTTTTTCAAGGGACCAGGAAAATAAAACCATACGTGCAGGAAAACGATCCATCCAGGAAAATTTAGCATTGATTGTATGGAAGTGGGGTGAAAAAAATGAATGATACAACCAGGAAAACGATGGATCCGGGAACGATGGATAGAGGTTTCACTGTAATCCATTAATACGAATATTAACCAATTGAACTAATATCATCACGTTGAGCCTTTTGAGAGTAAAACTCTCTTCAATTTGGTAAGTTGCTCAGTCTTAGTTTGCATTATTCAATGAGATTTAAGTGTTGACATATCTATCTCGAGCCACGAGAGAAGAAGGTCGTCTACCAACATAACAAATACAAACATCAACGTTAAATTTGTAGGCCTATAGCTGTGGTAACCTTAGGGTACCAATAGGCTATCATGACTTTTTAGGAATAGGCTTACGAAAAGGAATGCAACAGGGCTATGTTTCAAAATCGTTGAAGACTTGAGGCGTTGAAGCTTGAATTTGCAGCCAGATTATGTAATTACCGACATTTTACAATCATTTGGTTAGTAGATGACCTACTTCTTTTGAGGATACAAATACTATATACTGATCCGTTATTGTCAATATTTTTTAGGATGTGTGACGTACGTGTGTCACGAGCAAGGTATTGCTTTCACGGGTGACACGGTTCTGATTGGTGGATGCGGTAGAACAGATTTCCAAGAAGGAAGTCCCACTAATCTTTACAATTCCGTCCATGATAGAATATTCTCCCTTCCGGATAATTACAAACTTTATCCAGCACACGATTATAAAGGTATAGTATATCTACTACGGTACAGAATAAAAATAAAAATCAACATACAGTGTAACCTCTATCAATTGTTGTTCAGACAACAACAAAAAAAGAAAAATCCGTGCAAAAAAATTTAACATTGTTTTACATATGATTTCTGGTTGGACAAATAAACGATAGAAGCAGGAAAACGATTGATCCAGGAATGATGTATTGAGGATACACTGTATACGTTCATTGTCATTGTAACTATATTCGTCATTTTCGATCAGTTGTTTTGTTCTGTATTGATCAATATTAATCTTTGAATTCTTATTTATCTACATATTTCTTTCTAGGTCAAACTGTCACTACCGTCGGTGAAGAAAAACAATTCAATCCTCGATTGACAAAGACACTGCCCGAATTTATCAAGATCATGGACAATCTGAATCTACCGTACCCAAAGAAGATCGGTTAGTACTTGGATCATTTATATTTACTTTTATTACATTCACTAAGTGATATGTTAGTACAGCAAATTATAACAAAGCTCTCCATTTTCTCCCTACAAATGTTTTCTCTCGACAATGAATATTACGGGTCTTTGGAGATCATGTTCCATTGCCCCGTGATGAGAACGGTCAGTTACGTTTTTTTGAATTGCGCTTAACGATATTACCAGCATCCAGTTGATGTAAGGGTAAAAATTTGCAAGTGATAATGAATTGATGATAGGCCTATATGAAAGGATACATTGAAACCTATGCCTACAGAGAGATTTGCACGCTCATCTGGCTTCGCTATATGCTTCAACTGTCTGAGCCAAATAGACTTGACCTTTAGTGACTATAAAAAAAAAGAGTTGCCAATTGCCGTGGTCAGAATATTCTACGTCCGTTAATCAATAGATTATTCATTGATTGCCAAACTCCGTAGATTGAGTGTCACTAAAATTGTTTCTAAATTTGAACGTGAAATGTCCTATTCATTTCAGATGAAGCAGTACCCGCCAACAAGGAGTGTGGTTTGCAGGATTAGTCGTAAAAATGAGTTTTCTGAAGAGTTGACGAAAATAGGGCATTGGTTGAATTTAGTATTATTGTTAAGCTTCAATTACTTGTTTTATGAATACTAATGTGATATTTTTCAACGTGCTAAGTACTCTAAATAATATTTTTCATCATCATACAGCATTGGTTGAGTTGTTCATTTGTGGCATTAATTGAATCAAGTGAAAGCTAGAAAGTATTTAACTATTTATTGAAGCAGATATTTATTTAATCAAAAATATTTTGAAAAATATTTTCATATTGTTTAACTTTGAGAAAATAAAATGAAAATATTTTATAATTGATAATAATGTTCATGTGATTATAAACCGAATAAAGGTAGGGCCTACAGTATTAGTTTTTATGATTACTGGTAGTTGTATTATAGAATTACTCATTGAAGATTAACTGAATTGGATAAATTTGGCATCTAGCCTTTTTGTTAGTGCCTTTGTGAAATGTTTGTTGTGAACATCCATTTTCTATATTTTCAAGACAATTACGACTAAACCTAAAACAGTCGTTGTCACTTTTGTGAAGCAACTTGCATATTTCTACCTATCATAATGAGCAGACAAAACGTGTTGAAATGAAGAGTAGAGGAAAAGGTAGGACAGACAGTACTGATTTGATATGCTGACAGTGTAGCCCTAATATAACGAACTTTGATGTAAGTACTGTACAGTACATTTTTGTTAGATGAGCGATGTGAATGCTTCCATTTCACTTATACTGAAAAAATTCGGGGCCTGTTTTGTTTGTATTTTTTTTTTGTGTATGGAATCAGTATATAGGTCAGACAAAGTAATCAATTGACTCCAAACTCTGTATTGGCAATACCCAAATAGATCCATGTCCTTTGTTGTTTTGGAGCACAATCTGTCCAACACTTTTTTCGGAAAATATAAAAATGTATAAATCCGTTTTTTTTTGTATTCTATCCGATTGAATGAAATGTTCACAGAATGTTGATATCACTGTAGTACATGTTCCTATCAAGTTTGAAGAAATTTGGTTTGGTCGTTTGAAATAAAATGAAATGATTATAGGCCTATTATATTGAAAAAAATGGAAAATATCAACTTTAAGAATAAATTAGAGCTGGTTTACGATGCAGTGAATGATTATGATTGTAATAGTTTCAAAATCAAAGTGTATACATAGCTTTGTATTACATTGAATATCTTGATCATATTACATTGCATGTTCCGTGTTTTCATAATTCACTTGCCTAATTGTCAGTATTTTCAGTCACATCAATTTCGTTATATACAGGCCACACTGTATAGGGCCTAAATATATATTTTATATACCGGTAAATATTTTAGATTATAGAATTAATGTTGTCAATTCATTGGTGGTGTTAATCATCTTAATTTGCCTACCAATGTAGATCACTTATAAATGCGGGTATATATTCAGAATATGTGATAAAAATTAACTGGAGACTGGAATAAAGTTGTGCTATTTTATAGAATGTAAGTTATATATTATTATGTGACTTGGGCCCATGTCAGTTTGTATTTTATTTCTAGAATTTTAATCAGTTTGAATTATATGTTTTTTGTCAATGTTGAGTTATGTTATTGGTCTAGAAAATGGTGTAATGAATTGCCTATCAATACATTTTCAATTTGTGTAGTAGTAACTTTTGTTATACGTTTATTTTTAAAAGGCATTTTCTATTTCCCTGCACATGGTTTTCATGGTCCACTGATATCTTTGGCATGGCTATAGCATCTCAATGGCTATAGTCTGCTGCTCATGCTATGAATTGTACTGAAATAGAAAGTAGGCCCCTAATCATAATATTTGTTTTTATCCAATGGAATAGTGCTTGATCGAATTCTACAACATGTTTAAAGCCAGCTATTGAGAACTTTTCTATGTTTCAGGTCCTAAAACGAACCATATCATTAATTTCAACCCCTTAAAAGTATTTAGTGTATAACCATAGTATACAATTTTGCTGTCTAGATAAGTTTATAAAAAACAGCTGATTCTAAATCAAATATATAAACATCTAATCTATATTTTAAGAGAGAATTGTCCAAGACAGAATACTTCCAAAATAGAGTAATCATATCAAATTATATTAAGTGCATATTTGTGAAATTTTATAGAGTAATAAATATATAAACAAATACGCTGTCTTGTTTTATTTGTGCTATATAACTGACGTCTATCCATTCCACTTATAGTTAGTGTTGAGTTATTTGGACATGATGTCAAGTTGAACGTCTAGTTTTCCTTATGAACCCACATTTCAGCACGGTGTATTTCTGGATGAAAGAGACGCTTTATTTATGAGAGAAATGTTGGCCAGAGACCAAAAGAGGCTGACTCCAGTCGAGGAGTCAAGATAGTTTGAAAGTGTGTGGTCATGTAGTGGAATTTGTTGAGCCAAGATGAGGTTGACACTGATGGTTGCATTGTGTGCAATAACACTTACTAGTTTTTATATTACACCTACAGTTGCACAATTAGGTACGTAGTAATTAAGAGTATATATACAAGTATTTTTAATTGTATTTTGTGTTTGTGGCAAACTAAACAAATGGTGTTAGACTGAAGCAATCAAAACTTGCTCACTATATTTCAACTATTATTGAAGTGTGGGTGTTTGTCTAAGAATAAGTATTACTGACTGGTACTACCCTACTACAGTATATTAAAACAGCAGCACAAGTGATGAGTTGATTTAAAAAACTGTACCTTTAGGAGAAATGATTTATTCATATTAGCAGTAACAACATATCACCAGGAAATTGGAAAAAAAGGGATTTATTTTTCCACAGTAGGCCTATTTCAATTTGACATATTATAATGCAAATATATGGCAAGTCTATATATTTTCACATCTTGTGCAAATGATAAAGTATTGAGTAAACCACGATTAGCTACTTGGTGATGCCACAGTCACTTCAAATGTTTAAATGTATAATGTAAATTTTAATGACACATTATAATCACGAAGACCGTTTTCGGACATTTCTTGTAAAAATGTGTCTTGAATAGAATTGTGGTTAATGCCATTTGTATTATTAAAAAGATATTTGTCAGTCCTGATTAAATTACGGGAGGCGAACACAATAAACTCAATGCGAGAGATAACGTGATTGGAATGCATTCTTGAAAGTTTTGATTTGACAGAGTAGAATTTTGAACAGTTGATTAATGGTTTCAATTTTAAAACTGTTCAGATATGTCCTAAATGGTGTAAACACACGTCGATATTTATTTGTACCGTCCAAATTAGCACACACTTGTACCGATAACTAGTTCCATTCTGCTTTTTTTAGTGTAACAAAGGCTTTTATACAATTTTGATAAGTTTTTGTTTGTTGTAACAATCCGTGCACTAGAGATTACCAAATGACGTACAGTGTCGTCTACGCTGCTTTGCTTACGTTTCCGAGTGTCGTGGATTTGAATTCGGAAATAACCCTACGACATATGTTTGCATGGTGTTTTACAGGGACGGAATGTTCAAGCGTTAGATCTTGCATGCCCGACCAGACTTGTTTCTATGGATACTGCAAATGTAACGGAGGATTCGTTAAAAATATACGTCATTGCTTTCCAGGTACATTAATGTTAAAACAATAGCATAATTATACTTAATCCCAGTTCCCACATTTTGAACGCAAACTGAGACGGTGATTTTCCACAGATAAGTCTTACGCTGCGACATCCGTAATATTGCTTTTCTAGAACTCATAGAACAAAAAAATCGTAAACAAATTTAACATTACGATATTGCCAGATTCTACACGGATTGTAAAAGTATGCATTTGTGGTTGTAGATGAATAGATGCTGTATATTACGGCAAAAAATATTTTTTGATAGCTTAAATTTAAAAAATCTGCTCGTGGATAACAATGTATTGTTTGATAAAAACGCACTTGTAGTAATACATATTTCATTGCCCCGTTTAAATTCACACAATTTTTAAACTATAATAAATATTTTTTTCCGAGTTTCTGATTAAAGGCCTATATAGTTACACTGGTTACACATTGTATGATTATATGGTTTGCACATACTGCTTTGTCTAAAAATAACAGGTACTATTATGAAAATGAGGCAAGTAGTATACCATACATATATTTGGTTAAAACGTACTTTCTTTGTGCTGATTTCAGTTAGAAGTCATGGAGACACATGTTTCGTGGATGGCCAGTGCATTGACCATCGAATGGTGTGCGCCAAAAATAATGAGATGGAAGCATTTAAACGATGCATATGTGACCAGTAAGTCCACACAAACAATTCAATTCAACCCGTATAACCTAGCTGTTGGTGGGGTCGTTAAGCAACAACATTAAATTCAATTCAATCCAATTTCTCTTTCAATCATGTTATTTCTGCAAGTTCATTTCTCCATGTTCAGTTCACTTCTTTCTGTTATGAACAAAAAACCAAAAATAACAGCAGTTTTATACATTTTCTGCAATGCACTAAATCTTTAGATATTATATAAATGAATGCATGTAGTACGTACGCACGTACATGATAAAATCCTACTAGACGAGTACTTACTGGATTAGTACATAGTATAAGTACCTACTAAAGTAGATTAGTACCTACAGTACTAGACAGGGGAGATAAGTACTAGAGTAGAATACCTACTACTAGTATGTTGCTTTTTCAGATACCACGAGTGGGACATTGCCTCGGAATCTTGTACCCAATCTATGAATGTTAGCACAATGCTTGCGTCGATGGAAGAAAAATATGACAACAGGGGTAAACTTATTTACGTTGATGCTATTATCCATTATACACTTACTACTATGTCTACTTGCGCGTACACAATATGTTAGTCACAAAGCTAGTTTTACGAAATATTGATTGGTGGGTTAAGTGGCAACTACAGCCGGTTATACCAACCTATGATTAGTGAATCAAGCAAAAATTAGCAAATTGTTATCACCCTTGGTTACGTATGCTATTTCCGTACCTTGAATAATTAATAACTAATGTTTATTAATATTAACAAATTAATAACCTTGTCATACTTATTACTAGAGACATGTAAGCATAGCATCTATTTTTTTCTTTTCATGGCATTTAGAATTTGGAAAAAAGCACTTTGGTGCATCTATTATTTTGAAATATCATGTTTTGTAGCGCAATAACGTCTTGTAGCATAACAACAGTATCGTACCGATAGACTATTATGTAATGTACAATAGGCATACAAAAGAAGCACCACAATTGATGTTTTTGGAAAAATTGTGATCAGCTTGTGATCGCGGAAGCTTAAATTTTCATAAATAATGAGTGCGGTAATATGACTTCTTTTGTTCAGGACGTATTGAAGATGAAGCTAAAATGGTGTTTATCGGAGTATCAATAGCAGGAATACTATTTCTGGTCATCGGAAGTTTCTTTGTGATTGCATGCCTCGCTTACGGCTGCTGTACATGGTAAGATATTCAACCGTTTGTTATTCATAAAATGCTGTACAAATTATTTGATACTAATCTCTAGATTCTATTTAGAATTCAATTTTCATCAGCCATTGTTGACTGCCTTCTTGACCTGAAATCTCACGCTTTGAATGTTGTAGATGCTGCATATAACCACTTGTTCAATCAATATGACGTCACACATTGTTGTGATAATTGGACAATGTCCCGCAAATTATGTTCTCCGATCACAGCTCCAGTGCTAGATTGTTTCCTCTCGAATATTCTAAGTTGCTATGGTAACCTGACAAACACCCAATATTCCTAATATATGGGGTAGCGTACTTATGACCATATGTGAGGAAAAGGTGACGTAGTGATTCCAAATCCGATCGAAACAAAATGAGGCAATACCATGAAAACAGCAATAGAAAACAAATCCAATAGAGGTCGTTAAAAAAAGTGCTGTCTCAGAACACGTGGTATAAAGCACGTTTATAATAATGTTCATAACAAAAAGTAACAGACGGTAGTTTCCTTGCATCAGTGGCAGACGTAACAGTAGATCTACACTCCACACCACAAATTGCTTGGGAATGACCAGTGTTTTTAGTTTCGATTAGCTGCAGTATCGCTCAGCTTTTATTGACTACTGTGGCATCACTCTTTCCTTGCACACAGTCAACATGATTATACTTCCTAGTATTTAATGTGAGATTGATTTGAATTGTTTTCAACGATAGTTTAGTTGTATTTTAATTATGTGCTAAATATGATTTATGAGTGACTGATGAATTAACACATTCCCGAATGCCATGAGTAACTTTAGTTATACCTCAACGCTTTGCTTGACTGCTTTTGTCATACGAGTATTGACAAGTAATTCATATCATATTTGTATCATGAGTAATGATTGTACATAATTAGTAATTACATTCTTTTTTCAAAGGAAACGGAAGAAGGCTGCTGGTGTTAGTAGTCATGAGAAATTTGTGAAGGTAGATCCAGAAGCGCGAGTGTCTAATAAACCTAAAACCTCAGGTACCGTTGTATGAAACTCGGTTGTATAATGAACATAATTATGCATTGCACTGCCACGGTTGTAAACAGTATTACACATTTTCTTTACAGCGCCGTTATTCAAATGGGAAGACGTTGACCACTATTAAAATGTTACTGTATGAAACGAATTTTACAATTCACATTTTTTGTTAATAAAAATTTTAAATATTATTTCATGAAAAAGTTGTTCATTTTTACACAAAAAGCTGCCTCTGTGTAATTCCTATAACACCTTTATATATTGCCAAATTTAATTCAAAGCTTTATTTTTAATGTTGTTTAACGACCCCACCAACAGTTGGGTTATAAGGGGGTATGAATGAGCGGGTGATAATGAAATGATGAAGTGATGATAGGTGAAAGGACGTTTACAAAAACCCATGCCTTATGCGGGACTCGAACCCACGCCCAACGGTGACTTCAGTTACTACTGCTAGCAATAGTTGACTGAGCCACTGGGGCGGCCAAAGCTTTATCAAATTATTATAATTGTATTCGTTCAGGGTGTGTGGTTTATAGATAGGGTGGATGATGGTGAGAGGTATTGACATATAGTATAATGAAGTTACTGGTTGACAGGTTTAAAATGAATCAACCAATCCTTGACGTATTATAATATTAAATAAATTAAAAATACATTGTCTTGCTAATTCTTCAAGTTGGCCTACATTAAATACAACTGGAATGATCTTCAAGAAATTTATTAGATTCCAAGTCATGAAAGCTTGAGTGTGTTGAAAAATCGACCTAATTGCTGTATCAGACTTGAAAAAATACAAAATAAAAGATTTGAAAAAAAGTTTTGTATGCAACTTTGTATTCACGTCCATCATGCTAGAAATGAAAATGCATATTTACCTTGTAATCTTTTCTGAAATTATATATTATGGTCTATAAAGTTCATCCGAATTTAAAAATTGTAACTTATTATTAATAATGTATAATATAAAATTATAATTATATAAATATACTTTAAAAGATGACCGCCTCCACAATGGTTGGCCATTTAGGACAGCTGTGACCAATTACACGTCTGAAAGATTACTGCGCATGCGCAGACGACCAAAAGGTGTAGAAGTGTAAAGTGAAGATACAAGATAGGCCTAGGTTGTAAGTAACGAAAAGTAAAATTTTGAGTATTTCCAGTATTAGGAAAAACAATTCCAGTACATAATGTCTGCATTGCAGCAGCAAGTTCAGAACATCGATGGTGATCAGATGAAATCGGTAAGTTACGAGACAGTATCAAGTTCTCACTGAAATAATGAGTGAAAATATTAGGTTATGTTCACTGTCTAGGCCTAGACCATTGGCATTAATGCCATTGGTTTGTAACTTCTAGCATTAAGTATATAGGTGGTTAGTTATGCTTCTATCACTCAAGTCATTATTTAATATTGCATTATTTGTTTTAGTTTCGCGATTTCTTGACGTCCTACAACAAATTATCTGAATTGTGTTTCAATGATTGCGTCTGGGATTTCACTGCACGAAGCGTCAAAACACAGGAAGTATGTGATTATTTTAATAACACTACATTCTTAGCAACGCAGTAAATCTGCCGCATTACCGCCTCTGCAAGATTTGGATATTATCCAAGTCTCAAAATCTTGACACACAGTAAGAGTGCTCAGCAAAGTTATGATTGGCCCACGCAACCATTGACTTTATAATAACTACAAACTCAATGACGCAACTAACCGCAATGGGAAGAATCGCATTGCCTCTTCACTATGAATCCAACCTAATCTGTGAGGCCTTGGCCTTTGCCTCATAGAGACTATGCTCACCATGCTCTGCTCTGTTCTCTGCTGTGCTGACTAGGTTTATGCTATGCTTACCATTGAAAATGCGGTATCTCAATGCCTTAAGCCATCTGATCAAGGCTAAAGAAGTCAAATAAAAATAGGTCTTGATTATACTTGCTCTCTTCTATCATCTATGTAAATTTAGTTTCAACTCTTTTGAGCCGTATTTTTTATGTGACCATAGGCCTACATCCTGTCTACGTTAATAGGTTGTTACCTGAACGACTCCACCAACAGCTATGTTATTTGAGTGGCTCAAACCTAAGCCCAACTACTCGAGTTCATTCTAAAGCAGAGTTGTCGATGACTTGAGCCAGTACGGCAGCTAACATACTTACGGTAAATCAATTTAAACAGGTAAATTTATTTTGCAGGACAAGTGTGCACTAAATTGTATGGAGAAATATCTCAAGATGAATCAGCGGGTTTCCCAACGATTTCAAGAATTCCAGATTCAAGCAAATGAAAATGCCATGGCAACAATGCAGAAGTAATATCAGTGACTGTGATACAAAGCATTTATTTCTACTAGTTCCTGCAAATTGCAGTGGTGTATGGATTTACAACCGATACCGTACTACAGACAATTGATTAGGACCAAGATGCTGTCACTGCAATGGCTGTGACAATTTACAGTGTTGAAATGTGGATTGAATGTTTGTTGAATAAGATCTACTGTTGGTACTTTCAATCTAGTTTTAAATACCGGTAGTCAAGTTTTCAATCATCACATTTGCTGAAGATTATTTTTTCAAGTTTAGTAGATGAAATTATAAAGTAATATAATGTGCAAACACATAATTAATGGATTATTTAAATAAATGAATACATGTTCAAATTGAAGAAAATTCTAATCTACATTTTTGTGATTGAAACATTGATTATTACTGTAGTTGGTAATTAACCAGTACATGATGTTAATAATGGCTGCTTATTTGAGAACGAAGGTGGGCCTACCATAGATAAAATTTTGCTAGTTTACAATGATTTTATATTGCTGTTATTTTTATTATTATTATTAATCCTCCTAACTGGAAGAAAATACGCACAGTGTAAACGATTGAATGTTCGCATTGCGACGAACTTCGTAACCTTGATACTTGACCGACTCAGTCCTTCGAGAAGGATGCCTGTCTATGATCAACAGGTCTGACTACTGTATTACTTGCTTTGAAAATTTGCAAGGATTTAATTCAATTGCAAATCAAATTACTTCTAGGCCTACTTCATTGTTGGGTCGACCGCTTAGTTGCTTAGCAGTAAAACGCATCATTTTCTGTCCATACCGTATTGCAAAAAAGTAATGAAATGAAAATTGATGTTTCCAATTAAGTGAAAAATTGACAATTGAATTCAACAGTTGATTGATAGAAATTTATTTCCAAAAATATACAATCTGTTATTGAAGTTCACGCCACATGCCGACACAATTTATATATTTAAATTATGTCTGTAAAATGAAATGTACTGTAAAACCAAATATAGTCCCATGTAATATATACGCGGCATATAATTATTCACTGCGTGTTGTAAATTGATGCATTCAAGCTTCCTGTTGCATTCTTTAGGCCCTAAAACACATGATCGATACCAGTAATATCAGATTCTATTTCGGTCCAATTATCATGTTTTTTTCAGATGCAACAATAAAAATTATCCTTATTCTGTTCTTCCCTACTTCCAGAATCCATTAAAATTATTGTGTCGTTTTTCACTTCTTGCTGTTTGAAGAAAAATACTTGGCCAACTAAGTATGAGATTGCGGCATCTGCAACGAAGTCAAGAAAGTATTTGATCATAAAACTACATTAGAATACCGTACTTGTCACAAGTACCTAGGGTGTTTGACAGCCAATACTATTCTACCTTCCAAACACACCTCCGTTTAACCACTTGACAGCCAGAACTACCCTGCCTCCCAAACACACGTGCGTTTACCCGGTATGCCGTTCTAGTGTTAGTCCTCGTGTTAAGTCTTCAGGTGCTATGGTTCACTTCCGTCTCAATTTTGGTTTTGCTATGGTTCACATCCGTTTTAATTTTAGTTTTAGTCTCGGGTCTGTCGTACAATTCAACTTGATTAATCTTGACTACAGTCGATCGGCAATCATTAATCACGACTCCATGTACTTGACCAATAATTTTGCTGATGGCGGCTGTTTTTGGGCTTCCGAGACATCCATTATCAAAAATGATCGTAAGACCACGTTAAAATTCCGAGTCCCAATTATTTTACAGTTGAACAAGTAGGGGATGAATCGCCGTACATAGAGTCAAGCTCGGTTTTGATTTTGGTTGGCGATTTTCTCTTCAAATGAAGAAATTTATTCACAGAGTTTAACCAGAGTTGAAACGCAGCGTCAGTTAACAACTTTGAAAGACTGTCGGAAAAAACTCAACTTCAGAATGACTTGCACACCAAAAACATATAACCCTCCCCTCCAAACCGTGGTTTAAAAATGATGGTTTAAAAACAAGATTGCATAATTACCAAAGTTTTACATTTATTTACTTGTTAGACAATCTTTTCCTGTGGATGCAAGTATAGAATATTACCAATATTGACGTTTTCCTTGGCAGATGTGATAAACCAGGATCCAACATCATTTTCTTTGCAAAACTGCATAATCATGTCAGTCGAAATACGAGCTCCTTCGATATCGCATTTGTTTGCCAATAACACGACTGGTATCGGTGATCCGTCGTGTAACGTTACCTTCGATCGTAAGTCGTTCAACCACTATTTACAGGAAATACTATCAGTCACATCAATTACTCAGTTTTAAATATTTCACTTCAAAACTTAAACGAATACCTTTTCGGCAGATTCAAACGTCGATGTGCGGGAAACATCAAATACGATAACGGCAGCAACACTGAAATTAACCGTAGTTCTTATAATTCATGAAAAGTGCTCGACATGTATTTAATTGATCAATTATAATTATATTGATGATGTAGAAGAACCCCACATACAGTAGGTTGAAAATGAGCTGGTGATAAAGAATTGATGATAGATAGGTAACAGGACATTCACAAAAACCCACGCATGTAGCACGAGTCAAACAAACGACTTGATAAATGATACCAGGGTTCGATTCCCGCCATGGTCGACCATCCTGACATGGGTTTTTCATGGTTTCCCTCTGGCGTTCAGGTCATTACTGGAATGGTTCCTTAACAACAGGCCACGACCGACTCCTTACCACTATCCAAATACATCTAATAAGATAACCTTTCATCTCATCATCTCACATATTATTCACCGACGCCAATAGATCATAGTCATCAGTACAGTGCGCCGTTAAACCCAATATGAATGAATGAATAAATTATGTACAGTAAAATGAATAATGTTCAGCGTACGCATGTTTGTAGTACACGCGAGTCATGTTCCCGAAACGTTCGTGACCTGCGATGTCCCTAATGGAAAAGAAGATTATTTCAATACGTGTGTCGACATTGGAGGAATTTTCAAATGCCAGTACTCAAACTTTCAAATATTTACCATAGCTGAAGGTTCACTTTGGTATTTAAATTCCATAGCAATGTTTTCATTGAAAAATCGGCACCAATAGTTATTTTATAGCTGGAAGAATATCTATCTGAAAAAGATTCTTATAATTATTAGATATTTTGTATGAATTAAATGCAGTATGGCCAGTATGCCTCAGATTACGACAGGTTATAAAATATTAAATTACAATAATGGGATTGAATTTCGCTTGATCTTTAGCATTCTTAGATACTACATTTTAGAAGATATCGGATTACATTTGAAGGCCATCTGAAACTTGATGGTCTAAGAAAAGGTTGTTTTAAGGTCAAGTTTTTTAATTCACTTGAAGTTATCAGCAATTACGATACAATATTGGACGCTTTTCTTCCTACCACACTATTTTGGGACACTCAAGTTGTAATAACCTAGGGTGGTTTATATTGTAACCACATTTCCCCCTAAAAAAAAAAAAAAAAATCAATCTACCCTGATTAACACGTCTCAAAATGAGCTAAAGCGCTCCAAGGCCCATTTGATATCCAATTTAAAAGCTTAGTTTAGTTGATACTGAAAATGATCTATGATGTTCACCATGGTCATCAATCTTGCAATCAACTGAACTTTATGATACACTTCCATCAAGATATTTGTCGCGCTTCCCAACACAGTAAATACAAACCATCCGTGAATCGTCGAACTATCGCAGTTTTACCTGAAAACCAACAAGTTTGCTCATAAAAAAATGATTAAACTTTCACTAAATTTTAGGAATAAAAAATAAAAAAAATAATCAAACCTACCAACACCATAATCACCAATAACTAGTATCTTGAAAAGTACTTCTTTCCCAATGTAACTAATATTACAGTCTGGTTTGAACGTTGTTTCAGCCTGAGCTGATTCTAATGTCCCACTCATGGTCACTCTAATGCTATGTTACCATGATGTTGACAGCTCAACAGCCTGATGAGTACTGGCCACTGGCATCACTGCGGTGAGATACTCATAATGCTAGAACACATACTGCACCTTCAACCACAGCAACTGCCAAAACAACTTTTTTTCTAGCGACAAAGTTACTTTCATGTTTTTGAATTGAATTCAAGAGCCTGGTAAGCTATGATTATATCAGTAATTTAGTGGTTTTATTGTCATTTAATCTTCTTGTATAGACAGGTATATTTTGAGCTAAGAGTTCAATCATTTCAAATTATTAAAATTTGTATATTTAAATTCCACGAGTAGGGCCTGTTTAATCAAATAAAAAGAACTGGAATGCAACAAAATAGTTTTAACCCCCCCCCCCCTGCCCCAACAATCTAAGACAAGGGGAATCAAACTAGAAAAAAAAACTCACTTTCCCCTGAGAACATGATATAAGCCCTATTTTAACACATTCGACATAATTTAAAACAATGTCGAATGGAAAAAGAACCTTCAAGACACAAAATTAAGAAGAAATATTTTGTTTAATTCTAGTTTTAATACCACTGTTCATACTTTGATACTTAAACGTGCGTTCCGCAATAGAGAAGGAACCAGAATGCCATTTTGGTGCGTTATGGACGGTATACACAAGCCCTTGGTAACACTGACCCCTTATTTTTCAAAAATCTCGGTTGACTACCCTGTACTTTACTCCATCCTGCTACCTTTCATTTGGTTGTTCGACTTTTGTCTCAGCTCCATTGTTTTCTGTTATCTCAAAAATTACTCCTGGTATTCTCTCATTTTTCATTAGTCTCTTATGCCCGTACCACTCTCCCTTTCCATTTTAAACAATATCTCCGCTCCCACTTCGTAGGTAATGAGAATCCAAAATATATTGTGCAATACAAACATATTTTATTCAGTGAATTATAAGCTGTAGGCCAAGGGCAATAATCATTTATATTGTCCCAATAATAATATTTTTGTCTTGACTCTTTACTTACATGATTATATAACCATTAATATTAATAAATATAATAGTCATTTTTTTATTATTTACCTACACAAACATAACAAGGATCTTTGGTATTTTAGATCCATGTAATTAGTTAGTACACACAGCATTAGGCTGTCCTTCCATGAACGTGAAAGTTTGGGTTTCGGTTTCGCTAGCGGAATCGCACATGAAACCGCATTGCCAACTGTTATCTAGTGACCACAAATAGTCGTATGAAAGAAGAATGAAGATGAAGAAGTAGAAAGATCATCTACCAACATGAAAACACACATACCAGCATTATATTTATACAGCTGTGGTACTTTCAGGGTATGTATTTATTTTTCGGGACTAGGTTCACGATAAGAATAGCACCAGCATATTTCAATAGCGTTAACGTTAAATCCTCAAAGTATCAGTGAGAATGATGTCATCACAACGGAGATTTTACAAATATTTTGTTGGTAGACAACCTTCTTTTTTGTGGGTATCAACTAATGATTTTACACACTCTACCGGGGATTTTTCAAAGCGGAAATCCGCAAATAAACGAACGGCCTTTTCAAACCGTGGTAACAGGTTGGATGTAGTACGCAAACCTAGATATGAAAGTTTGAAGCTAGATATGAATCTAGAGATTTGACTACATCTGGCGTTCCACACATTGGGCTGAACTCAACATTTAAACATTTGCACATTCAACATTTCAGTGGCCATCGCCACTGATAGGTCGTTTTAACAATACGGCAGCTAAAATATGGGTTTTGCGAGTGAATTCTGCATTCATGGAAGTCCATCTTTAGAGAGTTAGTTTATAGATTTGTCACTGTATATTTACAATATTGTACTTCAACGAAACCTCGATTTGTAACTTGTGTAATAGGCCTGAAGTATTATGAAATGTACGTTGATATAGTTTGCACTTTGCAGTTATTTTGTAGGTCATCATTATATTGATATAACCGCTAAAAATACATTAATATTTCCAGTATAGGCCCTACAATTAGGAATATCCTATAATGATTCATGTACTTGGAAACCTTTTCGTTCCAACACTTTGTTGGCAAGCGCATCCCTTTATATAACTTACCGGACTAATGGTATAGTATAAGTCATCTCATAACAAAGGGGAATAATTGACAATTGTATCCACATATAAGTACTTGTTACATAACGTTTAGGGATAAAATAAGTATTCAGCAATTATAATTACTAGAATAAGAAATCAAATTATGTCTAGTCTTGCCCTCCAACTTAATGGGTCCATAGTAATCTTGTGCTGTTCCGTGACCGATACCGATACTACTATAGTATGATAGATAGTGCATACCATATTCCCGCACCACTGCCAGTTTATGTCTTTAGATAACATCATCATGCTGTACTACTATAGCTTGGACCTATTCGAAGGCAATGACCGGCCCATGTAATTTATTTGGTATCTTCAAATATAAAATGTATGTAGGTGTGATAAGATTGCCAAGATTTTGGTAAGATTTTGTGATTTTCTGATTCTTCAACTACTCCCAAAAATCTTGAACACATGAATTAGAGTATAGTATTGAAAACGATTTAGGTGAAGAGTCTCCACATATTTCTGTTTGCTGAAATTTCTCGGCAGATTTTGAAATTTTCGTGCTATAAAAGCATGGCAAGTGGCTCTGGCATTTGGCTTCAAAACATTTGAAGTAATTTAAAATTTTACAGACTAGAAATTGGTAAAAAATCACACTGCTTATATTGTTGAAATGATGACATTATATTTTTCAATATAAAAGTTATGATTGTTGAAAAATAAAGTGGGAATTGTCCTGGTTTTAAAAGTAGAAGAATATGAAAAAAGCTATTTTTTCAAAATCAAATGAGCAAAAAAAAGTGAAAGAGTAAAAAAAGTATGATGTTTTCAAAGTTTTACTCTCAAGAGATGCCAGGCAGGGTATATGTCATCATTTCATTTCAGTATATCTTCAAATCTAGATGAGCAATGATTTTAGAATGCCTTTTGTTCAATTCAGTACCATATTTGGAGTACACTCTGAAAACTGCGTCTACAGAGTCTTTTCAAGGTTTAGAAAGAACCATTTTCAAAAGAATTCTGTATTTTCACTTTAGATTCAAGACTCAAGACTTTTCAAGCAAATGAAGATGAAATGTTCCAATAAATAAACGACGTGAAAACTGAAGCATATAAACTTTTAAAGCAATATTCAATAAATAAATAAATAATAGACGTTATGGTTTGATTCTCTGTTGCACGTATTCCAGCGAGCCTTGGAGGATTTTCTTCTCGGAGAGTCGAAGCTGCAATGCGAGCCGCTGACACGCGGTCAGTCCCGGGCGACTGAGCAACTCTTCGTCACCCTGAACCAACCAATCATAACGACGCTCATCAATTTTACGATAAAAGTTGAAAATAAGCATACAAAAAAGTAGGGTTGTACAGTTCGATAAGATAATTATTATCGATTTTGAAATTCTAATATCGAAAGATTGAACGATAGAATATTGAAATTTATAGAAATTTCTACTTTTAAATCGATATCGAAAATAAAGAATCGAAAAAATTAAATAACAACCGCCCACGAGAAAGTTCACTCAAAACTTGAACTGTGGGCCTATAATTTCAATACCCACAGCTGACAGGGTCTCCCTCTGAAAGTGACTGAAAAAACATTTCAATCACACAAATATTTGTGTTTTCACTCAATAAAATTGTCGATACCTCATACCAACCAGCAATCACAAAAAAGTGAAATTTTACAAAATCATCAGAATCAAAGTCGAATTGGTACTTGAAATACCGAACAAGACAGTTATAAAACACTAACTTGACTGATATTCCCCACCGGGCTGAGCTGCGCCTTACCTGTAACGTGTTCGGATACGCACTGAGCAGCAACTTGATCCTCGTGAGGAGGAAGCTCCACGTCTTGATCTCGACCTCCGTCTCCAGAGCGCAGTCCGAGTAGACAAGGTCACAGCTGCGTTCGCTCGTCAGCCAGTGTTCAAGCTGCTCTGGAACGCGAATACGAAACGTAAGAGATCTTCAAAAATAATCTATTCTTAAAAACGACATTAGAAAATGGTTACTAGAACATAGTCTATTTACCGCTGACTTATTAAAAACGTACTATTTAAGTGCATCTCATATCCACACTTTGTTTTCTAGCCTACTCGCTATTTAGCAATAATTTTCGATACCAAAGAGAGAAAGGGTTTATTTCATACTTACATACATTATTAATCCTCACTATTTATCCTTTTTTATACATATCTTCATTACTATTATATTCCATTTTGTATTTTTGTCTAAATTTTGTAATTGCTATCCTTACATTTTTTTTTAAATGCTGCTTAACGATCCCACCAACAGCTAGGTTATACAGGGCTAAGAATGAGCGGATGATAATGAAACGATGAAGTGATGATAAGTGAAAGGACCTTAAAAAAACCCATGTCTTATGCGGGACTCGAACCCACGCCCAACCTGACTTCAGTTTCTACCGCTAGCGATAATTGACTGAGCCACGGGGGCGGCTCTATTTCAACACGTATCTAGCTATAAACCAAGGATGAAATAATCACCTTCGCCCATGCTGAATATCCTCAAGAACGCCAACAATCGTCCGTCGACCGGCTCCAGACCGTTCTTCAGCAAGAACTCCCCATTGGTCGGCAGGCCGAGCTTTGTCAGCAGCTTGCTCCTGATTGGCTGCAGCGGGTCGGCCTTGCTGACGCCCAGCCGTAGCCGCAGCGCGTCGGCCGCGTTCTCCGGGTACACGAAGCCGTTGTGCACGAACAGGTCCGAGTTGGAGCGCGTCCCGTAGAAGATGAAGATCTGTTCGCCCGGCTTGAACGAGCGGTATGCCAAACATTCGCTGCGGTCTTTTTCCGGCGAGAAATCAGTCGACAGCTGGAGTATACATAACGACGTAGAATTTAGCATTATTGAAATGGCTACATATTAAATCTTGGAAAACTCATACTTCCGAAAACCCTAATCTGTGATTAAACAAATGTTTGAACTGTCTTGAGACATGGGTCTTCTGAGATGGGTTTTCTAAGATTTGGTCAGTGTTTAGCGTCGCTTCACAGACGCACGCTGCACTACAGACCTGCACTACAAGTTGCCTATAAAGTGGGGGATTACTTACTGCTCCGTTGCTATGGTTACACATGTCCCACATTGGGATGAGAGCGTTGATCATGGTGGTGCTGCCGTCGGTGGCAGAAGACGGGATGACATTCTGGCGGGTCATTATTGTAGACACAGCCCAACTAGAATCAGAACAAAGTAGACTTTGAAAACCTAGTTGAGAAACATTAATAGGGAAAACAATTGAAGTATCAAAAAATACTAATTTTGATACGTTTATTTTGATTTTTCTAAACAAATTCCAGTTAGGAAAGATACAGCTTGACAGCTTGAACACAGCCTACAGCTTGAAGGTGTATTAGGTTATAGAGGGTTTTAGAGGCACTCTACGTATAGAGTGTGAAAAAAGAGTGGTAAAAAATATGCGTATACATTCCATTCATAATACAATTTCAGAAAAACTGTTCTATTTGACCGCAAGTGTACTGTGGTCTGTAGATTCAAATTATTTTTAATCCGGATAAGAATAATAAATGCAATACCAGGATCTGGATTTCACTGAGATAGAAGTTTTTCAAGCCCCCGTGTAAGCATTATCATCCTCAACAAGCTCTCATGTAATAATGATAGTAATTCTTCATGTCGGACAATTTATCTACTAATAACAAAAGCGAAATGAAAGTAACAACCGATTAGTAATCAGACAATACGACTAGAATCTGAACGAAATAATAATGTATATTTTTTGATCACTTTCATTTAGGAAAATGCCCATATTTAATAGGTTCATTCACCATGTCACAAACAATATTAATACGATCATTTAGCATGGCGTTTTACTACAATGACAAGTCGATTGTCATGGATCTATTATTTCATATTTTGTAGATCACTGCCCCGTGGTTCGAGACCTATGACGCTCTGATTGTGGCAAAAGCGAAGATACAAATACGTAAGCGTACACAGTTTCGCTTTTCTACAATCATTTCGCTATCATTTTGGAATAACTTTCATAGATTAAAATCTTATGTTTTCATTTTATCTAAATGATGCTGCGTCAAACACGTTAAGGCGTCTGTCAAGTAACGTCATTCATTGTTGGAAGATATAGACAACAATGTCCACCAGTTGGAATTAACCAATCACAATCTGTGTTAGTGCACTAGTTCGTTGTGTTGCTATGGTAACGATTGTCAGTCATTTTTTACTTGACAGATATCAACGTATTTTATTGGACAAAATTAGCAAAGCCATTGTTGGATAAATTAACATGTTTCTCAGGTTACCATAGCAACTAGAAAAGTTGGAGTCAAACAAACTGAAATACTGAAGTTGTGATTGGAGAACACAATTTTAGGCTCGTTATTCTCCACTTATAACAACAAGATGATATCACTTGAAAGAAGTCTATATAATATTATAAATCTATTTTTAGATAAATAGATATATTGTTTATGTATTGTAAAATTAATAAAATTTAAAAGTTGTATGTTTAGATATTTTCAAACACGAATTGTATTATATTCAAGCTCTCTGTTATACTCGTTATTTGTCACAATTGTTAGAAATTCAACCTTTTCTATATAATTCTTTAAGTTCATCATGAAATTCAAAATATGTTAAAATATCTATTATAATATCAACAAATCACTATTTATTGAAGGGGATACAATTAAATATATTATTGTTAGAAGAAAGTAGATAGGCGGAAGATGTAAACGTCAATTATCTTGTAAATTATAGAATTAAACAAATGAAAGGAATTAAAATAAACAACGTTTCATTGCATTAACTTACTAAAACAAATTAATAATTGAAGTAAGAGCTTGACACCGAGTAATATAATGTACAAAGTAATATAAAACTGACACCTCCGATCCCATGGTACCACTTTCAAATTCTGCTTTCCTTCATTTTACAAGCCTAGAAACCAGCGGTAATTAATTACAAAATGAACAATGAAATATGATTTCCATAAGAATTTCTGCGTTTAACACGTTTTTATGATACAATAAAATACTAATTATGAAGGTACGAAATGTAGGCTACTGTTCTCATGAATTGTTACCACATATATTATTATAATTATTATTGTTGTTGTTATTATTATTATCGAATTATTTTACTCTGCAAATTCTTCCGGCAGAAGAAAGCTGATATGTGCATGAAGTGTTGATAATGTGATACTAGACGTATACGAATGTCTGTCATTATAGATGGAATGGATGATTGGATAATTGAGAAAATTCGCGTGCGAAATGAAACTATGTTCATTCAAGAAAATCGTGTCAATGTGAACGCCCACCTACGTCACGAATCATTCCAGATCATTGTAATCATGAGATAGATATAGATTGGGAATTAATTTGAAAAATAATTGAAATACTATTGATCAATATTGATTAGGATCAAAATAATTGACAAATACAACGAGCTCTACTTGACCGAACTATGGGAGCAATAGTAATTACTGTAGCGGGAACCATTTATAGTATTTGTATTTTATACCATTTTGTATTTGTAATTGTTTATTCGTGGTCAATTAACAAAAACAGCATTGTATAAACCAAATTAGATCATTTAAAAAATTGTGTATAGCTATAGTGAATAACAATAACGTGGGTAAAGAAAAACATCTAGTGAAGCAATTGCATAGAAAATATTTATCCAGGCTATAAATTATGTTATTCAATTTTTTTTATCAACATCGAAGTTCGATTACAAAATGATTGCTCTCCGATTAAGGCTACGAATGAAAGTAGGATCGTTTGGACGGGGCACCACAAAAGCGATCTTGTACCACCACATTTCAATTGTTTTAAACAAAAAGCAATGAACTTTAACACCAGGACTGCGCTGTCTGTGACCATACTTTTTCGCCGCAGATAGACGTCTTCAGTTTCTAATTATCAAAAACAAATCAAGTTTCCAATTGAATGAGAAAAGTTTCCACGTAAGTCGTAAGTCTTCAGTTTCAGTTATTTAATGAGAAATTCTTCAATTCAGATTTGAATCTATATTCCTATTCTTGCTAATACTTCTTCCATTTCTAATGTGGATGATGAATTGTCGTTTGCTTATATCGACCCCCAACAACAGCTAGGCTATTTGAGGGTACCGACAACTTCAAGAGTGGCCGATAGATGGATGTTTACACTAATGTTTACACAAGTGTCCACTACTTATCGTCATTAGTCACTAAAACCCAGTTTCAGGGTTGTGATGTCCTTTAATGTATTTAAGCAAATATTGAACAAAACTGCCTGTAGGTGAATGTTTTGTGAGACCAATTGTCATCACATCACAGGCAAAACAATCAATCTCTCCGGTCCGCATGTTATGTAATAGCTTACATCAGTTCTTCAATGTTGATTGAATGCTATACGATATTGATGTTACTAAAATTTGAATACACATTTTTTTGCTACTTAATTTATACGGATGCTGTATAAAAAAATAACTGGACTGTGGTTTTAGAATAGTTTATAATCTGATGTGTGGCACGTACTATTGAATGAAATGCAATTATGCTCAAATATATGTATTCATTTTAATAACATCAAACTTGATAAAAAATCTTTGTTCTTCAATGGCTATATATGGATGGAAGACAAGATCGCTTATACGGGGCACCACAATGGCAATCTCACCACCCCAAAGAATAATTGAAGTAAGATATCTCATTTAACAATAAATCTTGAATACATGTAGTAATTTCAGGGCTACAAATGTATATTAAACTTTTTTTTAGATGTGACTACATTTCATTCATTTTTACCCGGATTATTTTGTTTTGGAACACTATTTTCAGGTTCATCACACAAAATTTTCAAATTTCAATTGATTTTCCCCACACAATGCATGTCAAGCCTGATGGACCACATGAAAAGAGTTTACGTTTGGATAATTTTAATTTTCATACGTATGTTTATATTTATTTATATTCAATATTTCAATTGTGTCGGTGTCCTACAAAACTACATGATATACCGTAGCGTATAATTATAAAAACAAACAGCAACATATAGGCATATCCATGTTATTACACAAATTAAAACATTCTTGAGGGGGTCGGTCACAAGTCACAATGAAATGACAGATTGTAACTGACTTTCCCGAAAATTTCAGGATTCCGGGAAAATTATATGGTATAGAATATTTAATTCCATCATAATTATTGCGGGTAATAATACAATACGCATACAGCTGACAAGAAATTAAGAATAAACAAATGTTGGGAAATTGGAAAAAAGATAATGACAAATTGAAATAGAGAATGCCATATACTTGCCATGCAAGTATGCATGAAGTTGCGCATATGGGGAGATTGTTTGTTCAAATCTATTTTTATTAACATCAAAATCATGATATACAGTAATTGTTTTCGAATGAGGCTAGGAATCAATCAGTACAGACCGTTTAGAAGCGGCATCTCTTGGTTGTTTCACGACTTTGAGGTGGTGTTATTACCAATAAATATAATTATCCAAGATATACTACTTTAAATTTTGATATCACGACTGTGCTGTCTGTGACCATTATTTTTCGACGTAGATAAAAAGTCTTACAGTTTTCCAAGAGTCCGGAACACATTATGAGTATCGAAGATTTTTTGTGAAATTAAGAGCGGTATAAGATACAACATGAATCTAATGATTTAGGAACACATATCTTATCCACAGAACCTTCTAGATGATTTACGTAAGAACAATGTAACTCAAGACGTTTCATTTTCACGGGTATACGGCTACAAAAACCATAATGTTTCAGCAGTGTATATATATATAGGCCAAGCCTGTGATAATGTTAGTAATTTAATGCATCATCATGACGATATATAGAAGATCTATGTTTTCATTAGGATTGCTTTTTGATAGAAACTGGATGCAAACGATAATATCTTAATTTTAGTATCGAATATTAATCGAAATATATCGAACAATCGATATTGAAAATATCAAATCGGAGATGTACAATGTTTCACCAAAACATTCACTGCCCCGAGTCTGTCATCTGGCCCGAATGGCCAATGCTCGAGTTTCGACTGCAGAGTAATATTTTACTCATTTACAATTTTTTGAATAACGATCATCGTTTGATTAGTATATATCGATATCGAATTTATTGAATACATATTACTCCGATTCGATATCAAACCTAAGTTCTGAAATATCGAATCGATCGACAATATCGAATTAGGAATTTTGAAAACATACGACAATTACTGCGTATATAGGCCTACAGGAATACAAGACCCCATTATTTTCAGATCAAAGTATTTTGTATGACGTATAGTGCTGTACTTCATCTACAAAGAAATTCACTCAGCATTGCTAAATAGGCTACTACACTACGCAAATGGCAAGATTACGATTGCCTCCAAAGATGTACTTCGCCTTAATTCAACAATTAAACAATAAAACTTATACAAAATAAGAATACGATATCGCGCAACGGCGTGAGAAAAGTTACCACGGCACAAGGCACAAATTACCTCGTTAAACCACGCACACTTTCCTAGAGATAATTGACATTTATAATTATCATTCATTCACAATTAACTACCAGCGACTTTCCTTTTAAACACGTTAAATAAAATACATCTACACAATCGAAATATGTTTTTATTAATTTTTATTTGAATAATTATTTAAATATAAAGGTCACGAGTTCATATAATGAACACGAAGCATATTTCAGAATTCTGTATTTTGATAAAAATTAAAATATAACATTCGTCATTGAGGAAACTACGGATGACCGTTCTTTCATGGTCGCCAAAATGAATTAGACAAACTAAATTATGAAATTATAATTTGAATTAATACTCAGATTACGTCTCTGTCCTTCCTGAAGAGGTATGTTCCAGCACATCAAGGAAGAATAATTAGGTAAAATGTTACGACATGGATAATTATATCTCAGCTTGACCGACTAACGCCACGCGGTAAAGTATTTTAATGTAAAATAATAATCACGCGGTATAATTAAATTATATAGAAAATAATAAACTGCTAATAAAGTATATAAGAGAGAGTAAAAACGATATTTTTTAAATAGAATTCAGGAAATCAAAAGTGGTATTAAATCACTGAATAATTCATGATGGTTAACTTGAATAATTTTATGGTTTTAGAATTAGTCTGTGCGTTTTATATGCGTTTTTGGCACGAATATGTCAAACGACTTTGGCGATCAGCGTAAATTTTATGTTCATTCGGCCTTATTTTCAATTGCATGACTCGGGATCCGTCTTCTTTTGAGGTTAATCGATTCAACCACTTTCCAGTAAAACATTATACAGAATGAAAACGGCACAATTTTATACGAGAGAAGTCAAATCAAATTATATATGGGCTCAGTTGTTTATCGTTTATTCATTTCTTAGTTACAATTTGCTATCATAAGCTGATGGCAACAGATCTAAAAAATCTAAAAAAATACAATAATAATTATGAATTACTATGTAATCTAGGCTATGTATTCAATTGTCGCCTCTTCTAATTTCACTTAAATTTTGAGGTTAAATTTGACTTGGACCCAGTTTTACGAACTGATATAGTCAGTAGATTGAGCAATAGTGAACAGATTAACTTGTTATCATTGTTGTTATTCATTGATGTTATAATTCTATTAAAAGCAACTTTGTTAATACGAAATTAACTGTTTATTTTTAATAATCCCATTCCATTTTATAGGCCTACATATATTTACTATTGACATTTTCACCACAGTTTTGGACCTGTAATTAAATGCGTATTTGTTAAATAAGCACTATATTCAATTTTAAGTGCATATTTATGCGTTTTAAGCGCATATTTATGCATTTTTAAGTGCATAAGTGCATGCATATTTGAAGGTTTTTTGGTGCATAAACATCCTAGCCCTACTCATGACAAACTATCTGATGCGTATCTCGGACGTACGTGTAATGTCTTATGACAAACTCATCATTTGGTTTACCAGGTTGGTAAATGCCCAAACGTATCGAATAGCACGTGGTTTAACCCTAAACCTACGTGAGCAGAAATATACTTGTGTTCACGAAAAGAGGTCTTCTAACCATAAAATAATTGTAGGAAAGTAAAAACCTCGATAATTACACAATATCGCTGCAATATGAAGGATTTCAAGTTTTTGAAAAATGCAGTTACGGTACACAACACAAACATCGTCATGAAAAATTATAATCGCTTAAAAATAAGATCACTGTATACAAATATAACGTTGTCATTTGTGCTTATTATGTTGGCAGAGTTTCGTGTAAAGGCCTACTTATACTTTATTGGCCTTAACAAATACGAATAAATATACCTGAAGTGAAAATATTGCAAATTAATAATCACATATGCAAATAATGAGTAGATAAACACGAGAATTTAAGTAATAATTGAATAGAATACAGAGGATTTAGTTATTTGCGTCATTTATTCAGAATACAAATGTTCTCACATAATGACAAAGAAACAATTACTAAAGCAAATTTCGGAGTATATAGTTCCTTTAAAATTATGACACTATAATTACTTCACTTTACTTTTATTATGTCACAAATGACCTTTCTTTGATTTATATAGTCATTTATTTGAAGCCAATTACACAAACTGAAGGAAGTGAAAAATACAAAATTAGATTTGCACTTATGCACTTTAGCAAAAACATTAGAATCAAGGTGACACACGGTACATGGAATTACATAGAGCTAAAACAATTATAAAAGCCCACTAATTACATACAATTAATAAGTAATTTTTGCGAACAGCCTGCCCATATACACCATTCATGATCGACCCCACCAAGAGCTAAATTATTTGGGGGTAGGAACGCGTAATTGACATTTATAAAATGCCATTGTTATGTGTGACTCGAATACACGACGACCGACTTGAGTTCAGTTTCGAAAGCAGTGCTTTAGGGTTTAGTTGAATGAGCCACGAAGGGGCGGCTATATATGCAATACATATAAGTTGAAGCTTTCCAATCAATCTAAATCCCGATGCATCGACATGCTAAAAATGAGGTTTAGTAAGTCGACGAATCGGGATTTCGATGAGTCGGGATTCCGATGAATTGGGATTTCGATTAGTTAGGGTTTCATCGAATTGGGAACTTGTGTAATTTCTGAAATGTTTACATTTATCTGATTGGTAGACTATACACTCAATTCTTGCGTGGATATAAATACAACTATCATCGACTCAAAACTATAAACGCAAGTAACCTACAGGTCTTTCCAGGGTCATTAAATACAAATGCAGAACCATATCAAAAGACTTGATCGGAATAATCTGCGTACATTCACTCTATATCAGAAGATATTTTCTCTCGATCTCGATAGATTAAGTTGAGGAGTGGGCGAGGTGGAACTACCATTACTATGATTGAAATAATTACTAACATTATACATCTACTGAAGCCCTTTCTATATTCATAGAATCTAGATAGCGCGCAATTTCGAGCAATTTTACATCTTGTCCAGCAATGAAAGACGTGACGAGACTTTAGTTTCATGTTACTAGTAAGAATAGTGTTCATTTATTGTCACAAGAGAAAGGAAGATGTGATGATTTTCATTTCTTTCTTTTTATTCAAGTGATACGACAAGATCGACAGCCGCTATTCATCGGGCCATCGGTCTATGTCACCACATGCGGATGTTGTTGTTGTTGTTGTTGTTGTTCTTGCGCGCAACCTGAACTAACCTAAATAATCCCAATCTAACTGACTTGGTCAACCCAACCTGACCTAAACTAATTTAATCTAAACTAAAACCAATTTCTAGAACCTACTTACGATCCGACGATTGGTCGGATAGCCACTTCGGGGAAGATCAGTCACTATCGCAAACGGTCATTCAGAAGACCGATTACCATCTCGACTGACGTTTTCCTCAGTCGTTCCCTCAGTCGAATACTGGGATTGTTACTACAAGTCAAGATCGTTTCCATCCTACTAGCCGAAACAAATAACGAAAGGGCCTTTCAGATTAATCTCATCTTCCTATATATATATACGAATCGTTTTTCATCATTTGCCAACTATAGTTAGAATTAGAGTGCATCGTTCGTTAAACCCCATATAAAAGAATTAGAATCAAGTTTGTCTTTACCAATTACCAACACAACAAACAAATATCACTGTTATATATACTTTTATATTCTTTTTCCAGAGTCTATGATTTTCAGGAAGAGGTTGAAGCTAAACAATGGGCCTACAATAATGTCTTCTGAAAGCGTTAAATATTCAATATTTAGCGTTTATTTGTATATTTATTTGTATTTATTTGTATAGTTTCCCGTACAAAGAATATACAACCTAAAAAAAATTAACAATTATTCAGGTTGTAGATGACTTTCTAATGGATATACAAATCTACCAACCGTCTTCAATTTAAAATTTTTCAATTTGTTATTCAAAGGTGAGATGCATCAAAGTGCAGCTCTGATGAATTGCACTCTCCATGCTCATCAGCATCACCTAACGCCGTCCCGGTGGCTAAGTCAACTATCGCTAGCGGTAGTAACTGAAGTCAACGTTGGGCGTGGGTTCGAGTCCCGCATAAGGCATGGGTTTGTGTAAACGTCCTTTCACCTATCATCGTTTCATTATCATCCGCTCATTCGTACCGCCGTATAACCTAGCTGTTGGTGGGGTCGTTAAGCAGCATTAAAAAAAAAAGAGAGAAAAAAGCATCACCTAAAGCTGTCGGCAAGCTGGAAGAGATCCGTCTTCCACGTATAATCAGAAATACAAGCTACAATGTTTTACGTGATACAAATGAACGTACTGCACAGCCAGACTTCCGCCTACTACACACAGTGCACGCAGTACTATTATATATAGTATAGGCTCTACTGTTCTCATAAACTGGAAAACATCACAGACATACTTATACGTATAAACATACAGAGAATAATATATATATTTGCTCACTTGCGAATCAGAAAGTCGTTTTTTTTATTCAATTTATCAATTCAAATAATTATCAACATATATGAAAAAATATGTATAGGAATATATGAACGAATATATATATATATATATATATATATATATATATATATATATATATATATACACATATTTAATCAGCTCGAGTTGGATTATATACAGAGTCGTTTTTATATAATGCAGATAGTGCATTATCCCGTCTAAAGCATGCGAATATAGAAAACATACATAAACATAATTATACAATATCCCCCACAGCTTCCTGAATAAATAAATATTAAAATGCATTCAATTATATTTCCTATCAAGCATAATTAAAACGGAATTGCTACAAGCTACAAACTAAGAGAACATGCAAATCTATTGAAAGTAAAAACTATTTAAAACAGCATTCAGGAAGTCACACAGACAAATAAAAACTCATATTTCAGGCGTACAAAAAAACGTCTCACATAACAATCTCTATATATAACTAACGACATCAAATTGATTCGCATCACCGGTATCACATTTGAAAACTAGTGAAAATCCATTCGAAAAAAAATAAAAAGTCCTATTTAAATCGTCCACATGCTCGCTCATTGATTTACACGTGAAAGCGATATGAAATAATTCCACGACTTTCTTCGCGTTATTTCGACTACCGGATCGACACTGCCGAGTGGTGATACTGTACTATAGGGGAGACGGTCGATCGAGATGTCGAAATGAAAGTATCGTATCGGGCGTTGGTCGACGAGATGAGTGAGGAGGGGGGGGAGGTAATTGTTGAGAGGGAAATAATGACGGCGAGTCAGTCAATGGGAAACCAGAGCACGAGTAGCAAGTGCTGGTAGTGTCAGTTGTATTTAGTGTTGGACATGTGGTGATCGCGTGACAGTTGGTAACAGTGTATTTATTTGGGTGAGAGACGAGCGGTGGTGTGAATAATAACAAACGGATATTTAATAAGGTAAGATGATATTAATTGAAATGTGTTGACAAATAAGTGACGATTAAAAAAAAAAAATGAAGACGATGTTGAAGTTAATTCATCATTGAAAAATTGCTGTTTAGATAAAATGAATATTTTAGGATGAATATTTTTGTTTTTCCAAAATTGTCTAAGAGCTTATATAACATATGAACTTGACAATAGTTTTTCGAATAAGTTTATTAGACTGATTATTATTAATTTGCGCACTAACATCGCCCTTGTGGTGCCCTGTACGAACGATCCTACCTTTCATCCTCATTCTTAATAGGGCAACAATGATTGTGTATCACGTTACGATATAATTTTTTAAAATTGAGGTACGGAAATATCATCGGTAACCAAAGGGAATAACAAGTTGGCCCACTAATTATTTGCTCAACCAAAAAATTGATATTTCGTTAAGGGGGTGCATGTACGGTGCTTATAAGCCTACAAATAGTGAAATTCGTCTTCACTATTCTTGTTCATGTTCACAAACCGGTGTTATTGAATGAAAAGTATATCAACCCCAAGATAATTTTACATCCTTTAATTAACATGACATTCTATTTTTGTGAATTTAATAGGTTTTGATATAATACGAAAATGAATACCAAGAATGTGATGAAATTCAGTGATCCCTAAACTTGTTGAATCCACAAAAATAGTATGCCATATCAATGAAAGAGCGTAATATTATCTTGGGATTTTTTATATACTTTTTATTTATTCACACAGGTTCGTGAACATTGAAAAAAATAGTAAAGTTGAATTTCTCCATTTTTATAAGCACCATATATACACCCCCTTAAACTGGCCCTTGGGGTATTTTTTTTAGTAAGGATTAAATTTGTTAATCAGCTGGATGTAGTTTCAGTTCATAATCTGAACTGTGAACTAAAATAGCTTGTAGGGGGCTAGGTATCTATAAACAGATGAAGAACTTACATTCGGATTGAAGCGTGGTTGTAGGTATAGTGCTACTAACTGATGAATTAAGCATTAATTAGCGAATTGTTATCAATTGTCATGTACTTGTTAGGCCCTAATATAAACCTAAATTTCTCATGTTATGTTTGTACCTCGTCTAAAAGCTGGCTCACTTTAATACTGCACTTACGAGTAGGTATACCGGATTATTGAGTGTAATTGATATCTCATCTGACAGATGAAAAGGATGTCAATTTATCGATGGCTGTTCATTCAACTATAATTTACCATGAAGATACAGAGCTTTAAAGTCAATTTTGAGTTATAATTGTTGAAAGATGATGGCTACAATATTATTATGACACAAAAAAATAGTGATAATAATAGTAATGTATAAAAATTTGAATTTATGAAAAATTTCGATCAAATTTGTAGTTTTTTGATAATGAGAAATGTATATAAAGTAATCTTATTATGATATTTGAACAATACCAACATAATCCGAGACTAATGAATATCATAATACATATATAATGGTTGTGAAAGATTTCATGAATATAAATAAATAATATATATATATATATATATATATATATATATATATATATATATATATATATATATATATATATATTTATGGCAAATTCATTGTAACAAAAAATCAAGTAGGTTAATATCAATTATTATAGGACTACAATAATTTTACCAGCACAGGAAGATAACAACAAACATATATACATATATATCAGATACCATAAGAGTATAAAACATCATGTATACCAAATCTGACCCACAACCTAAAGCTAAAGCCGTTTTAATCGGCACTTGTAGCACCCATGCATGCATGCACTGTATGGTGAAATAATCGCGGGGTTTAACTACAATTTGATGTACTCTTTGATTGAACAACAAAACGGCATAAAAGAGAAACTTAATTCGCAAGGACAGACACATGGATCGCGTTCGCACCCAACAATTATACCTGTATCTGCGATGGTTCCGAGCGACCGTCTCTCTTACACTACACCATTAGCGCACGGGTGGTTCGCGCATTCATCTCTCCCACCTAACACTTCACTCGTGAATTATACGGTTTTATCAAAAAGGCCCTGTAAACGCAGTGGTGTGTTATTATTGTTATACAACACCCAAGTCGATCAAACAGTCACGTTGTCCCAGTGGGCAAAACAGTTTCGAGATAGTTTGAAAGTTTTATTGAACTGTGTAGCTAAGATAGTTCCGTATAATAATAGACCTTGTTTCTTGATTCAATAACACTGTTTACGATATTTCCTTGAACTGAAGGAATAAATTTATGCTTATTTCAATTTTCAATAGGTAGCATACATGCATTTCAGATTTAGTTTTAATCTATAGCCTAGGCCTATATATATATATATGTATATAAAAAAACTTGTCAAATTTTTTTATTTCAACAGATTCAATAATTTGTTAAAAAAAAAATTCAACTGGCAACGGTGCCAGTAAAAATTTGTAAATCATTAAAAAACAGTTGCAAAAGATTTTTATTAAATTCATTTTTATATTTTTGTTCAATCAATTTATATCCTAAACTTGAGTTTAACGTCATTTCAACTAAGCGACCAATGTGTCGACACATTTTACAATTCATTTCTCCCCAACACTTTTCCTCGATTTCTCACTTTACTTCTCTCCAAACCAATTTCAATAATCGAGATTTCATTGGGGATGTTATCAAGTGGTGACAAATTAAGTGAATTTACTGTTTACTGAGTTCGGTTAGCTTGGCGAGCTAGTACAGTTCCGACTCTTATATTACCGGGACCTGGGTTCGATTCCCAGGCTGCGTAAAACAAAAATATTATATTCAGCCTTCGCTCATATCCTATGGATCCATACACCGAAAACCTATAGTCTAGAGATATTGACCAAACATTTAGATATAGTGAAAACGAACATAAACATAATGAATTAATTTCTATTTCCACATGTACAAATCGGTGAAGAAACACCAAAACCATAATGTACTTCCTCATTTAATTACGATAAACTTACAAATACCAGCTTCATTGACACATAGACACGAACTCTACCTTAATTACCATAAAATCAATTAGTAACGTCTGACAATCAATCAGACCAACACTGTACGATACCACTTGTTGCATTGATTCATCAATCATCGATTTCCATCTTCCGGTTTGAGCAATAATCGAATCTATACCTGTATCTACAAGAAATAACGGTTCCGAACGACCGTCCCCCTATCCTGCACCACTAGCGCGCGGATGGTTCGCTTCATCGACATGCTGATCGAAGAAGTGGTAAAACCATCCGTGGATAGCAAAGTGGAAATTCTGGTATATATTATTGGTAAAAGGCTTTCACTGTAGAATAGATAATATATACTTATAGAAGAAGTTGGTTTAGATTGTTAAATCGTTATTGTGTTTATTAATACGTTAATAACATCTTGTCATAGAAGGGGCAACGAACCTAGACGGATGAGTTGTTAATTGTATAGTCGAGTATCGAAATGTGAATCTTGAATCATGATAAGATGGAAATGCCATTCAAGAATAGAAAGATAAGTAAGGTATAAATTAATTGTGGTGATTTATTTATACGTATATCCACGACAGAAGAAGGTCGTCTACACAATTGAATATTTTATGTTTGATAATTGTAGATAAATTCGCTGCAAGTTTGGATATTCGATGATTTTGAAAGATGTAGTTAGGTTAGTAATCTTGATTAAAAATAATTGATTCTCAAAATAGCACAGCTATGGAATTCAACGATGATATTTGGCTTTGAGAAGGGATGCACACACGGTGCGTATATAAAAATAGAGAAGTTCATCTTTACGATTTTTTCCTATGTTCACAAACCAGTGTTTAATTGAATAAAAAGTATATCAACCCTAAGATAATTTTATGCTCTTTTTAATTGGAATGACATTCTATTTTTGTGAATTCAATCAGTTTCTAGGTAAACGTCAATGAATACTAAGAATGTGATGAAATTCATTGACGTATTATCTTAACGCTGATTGAATTCACAAAAACATAAAAAATAGAATGTTCACGCATCAAAAACAAAACAAAAACAAAAACATTCACAAAAATAGAATGTCATATATATTAAAGAGCATCAACATTTTTTGAGTTGATGTACTTTTTATTCAATTACACTGGTTCGTGAACATAGGAAAAATAGTAGGGTCTAAAGATGAATTCCTCCATTTTTATAAGCACCGTGAATGTTGGTAGACGGCATTCATCTTTCGTGACTACAAGTATTTATATCCCGAATCATTGCTGATTGTTGTCATTGTCAAGTAGGTTACCTGTCCAATCTTGATTATGTTCAATGTATTGAAATTTAGTGCCACCATATTTAATTGATCCAATATTAAAATTTCAGGAAACTGGATGAGAATAATATGGCGAAAATGAAATGCAATATTTTAAAAAAATAGGGAATTATTTGTCAAGTTTGTATACAGGTATTTATAGTTTTTTTGCCATGTTTGAGTGTAATTCATGCGACTCAATTATGAGGAATTAATAAAAATAGTTATACTCTCATGAAATAGAGAAATTAACGACACAATTGAATTCATCTCCATCGCTTATCTCCCAACATAAAGAAACACATTTTCTATTTTATATATACGTATAAATTACCGTGATAAAAATAAAAACATAAAAATAAAAACAAGACTTTCACGCGCTCTTTTGTTAATGATTTACCAACACATCACAGTGACATTTCTTCAGTTGGTAACATCGTTGACCTAGGTTGACCCTTGACTTGTCGATATACGTGATTAGCTGTGAGGTACATTCACGAAAGTAACCGGAACGAACCATCCGAATGTTAGTGGTGTAGAATAGGGGGGACGGTCGATCGGAATCTTCAGTCGTGGATACACATATAAGTGGTAACTTCAGGGTATCTTGTCGGAAGTACAATACACGGTGAGATATGAAAAGAAGGAAGTGCATTGTATTTGTATAAATATATGGAGAGTTGAAAGATGTAATCGGTCAAGGTGATTTCCTATACAGCATCAACAATAATGTTGTTTCGCATTCAAATGAGGCTTATAATCAAGGAAAAGGAAAACTATGAACTATTTGATTTGAGATCGAGTGCACGGTAATGATGATGATTATTGTTGTTGAATGAACCCAACATAAGTCATATGATACTTTCCCATATTATTATTATAACTTTTTTAGTTTGTGCTTCGACGTATATTATTATTTATTGTGGTTGATACGCCAGTGTAAAGATCAAGTCTGTAGAAATGATGAGAAAAAGTTTATATTTTATATATATTTATTTATTTGTTTATTTATTGAGCTATACTTGGAATGTAATATACATATTACTTCACATACTTAAGTCGTATCTTCCAAGTAAAATTTAGCTCTGTAAAAAATGTCTATAATTGTCTAGAATATTGAAATTGATGTTGAAATTATATTAAAAACATAAAAAATTACGAACTTATATACTCTGTTGCATGACCACCCTCGGCCCTTATTAGATATCAGTCGAGAAATGAATTTGTAACAGCAAGAATTATTAATATGAAAAACATGATAAAAACAAGGATTGTTGTATAATATTTATCTGGCTATAACTGAACGTTTTAATTCGACTAGACGGCTGTGAGCTAGCACGATAATAAATTAATAATATATGATTTGTTACCAATTCCATAAACAATTCATTAGAGGAAATAACGTGTTGGACAACAAGCAGCTTGGGTGTATGAGCAAGAAAAAAATCATATCCATTTTAGGTATATAAAAAAAAATCATGATAATAATTTCTATATCCCAGAGGAAGAAAAAAATTAAACAACAAACATGAAAGCAGTTGTTATATGCACGCTCATCCACTCTCGATCTTTAGTTATGTAAACATTTCGTTTTTATTCGGTTTCGTTTTTCTATTCAAATAATTACAGAAGCTTTAAAGTTGTGAGCAATATAATAAATAAGGCACGTATACACGCTTCTTAGTTCCGGTGTGTTTTATCGTCACGTTCGATATTTTACCTTATCTGTGGTGTAACCGTGTTCAAATCAAATCGAACCTATACACATGCACTCGATGATTATTGTATAGTTAATGACCCCACCAACTGTAGGTTACTTGAGGGTACGAACGACTATGAGAGATGAACGATGTTAACAAAAACCAAAGTACTTGAATCCAATTCCGCAACTTAACGTACAATCGAGTAGGCCTATTCAAAAACAATTTTTTTTTTGATAACATAATTTTTGTCTTGTTTATATATAGGCCTTTTTGATACTGGATTTCACTCATCTACAATTAAGTTGTAGATGAAGTTTTTCGATATTAGCCTATACCGCCCTACAAGATATATGCCCAAGTGACAATTTTATATAGAGGCCTATAAAGGAATAATCGTAAATTATAATAGATTTGATAAATCTGATCGAAAACACAATATCTCGACGTTCATAATCGTTCAATCATGAAGATTATTAAAAAACTATTGACGAGATCAACAAGTAAAACCACTTAGATCACAAAACGAACTGGATAATCCATGGGGTAAATCAGGAAAGCAGTACGAGTTGAAAAGATTTAAAATCAATGTGTGAATAGGCATAGCTTTTCATTACATTTCATATAAAATCTCGCTCATCCTGCAACGCATATGATGTGTTTTCCTAGTAGGCCTACATATTGCTTAAGTGAATTCTAGTCCAATTTCCAATAACTAATTGATATATAAATCGCATCTTGTTGACGTGAAGTAATAAAATGCAACACAAATAGTTTTCTTTAAAGGGTGCGCGTCTCTAACCTACAGCCTTACTTCTGAAAATCAAGAGTCATCTACTCTGAAGGAGTACATCTTAATACTATAAATGAAACTATCAACAATGATCCAAGCTATAAACAAGCAACATTTTTAATTAATTTTCAAACATTACACACACCAGGCACGCTACCATATATACACGTTCTCATCACTGTAAATAATTAAATTTATTACTCCGACCTAATCTACATCTTCAGAGTACACATGGCAGCTGGAAATGAGGCTAATCATGTACATATTGGAACTAATCAGGCATATAATAAAGACATTAATTAAGGGATTGATTTTTAATATGTTTGTATGTGTTATTGCTTTATTATCACATTCTAAAGAAGTGAAACTTCGTGACTTGTAAAGGTGTTGCGAGTTAAAGGTGGATGTGATAAAAATGATGGTACTACATATTTTGTATTATCTTGAGGCAATACAATTGGTGAGAAACCTATTTTAACTATCGGTATAAATACATGTAATCGTTTCGTATTCCAATATCAATTACATATCCCTTTAATTCGAATAAAATTATATAATAAAGACCCAAAGGCGTAACAAATATATATATTTTTAAAATGTAATGAAAATAGTGTGTATATATTATATACTGCGGTATATCCACGATAGAAGAAGGTTGTCTACCAACATAACAAACACAAATATCTCATTCATATTTGTATACACAGTTTTGGATTCAGGTTATTTTGATTTTTAAGGACTAGTTTAAGTAAACAAAGAAACTGGAGCTTCCAAAGCTTCAGCTGCAGCGATAATATGCATTTCGCGATTCTTTTTCTATTTGGTATGACCGTCTTTTTTCGCAGTAATGAATATATATATATATATATATATATATATATATATATATATATATATATATATATATATAGGCCATGTATATATATCATCATTTGTCGTTCATTTGTCCTTTTTTTTAATTTCCCGAGATTAGTAGTAGACCTATAATCTACTTTACAGTCTTTTGACGTTTTACTTATGATGAATAATATTCAACCACCTCTGTGTAGGCCCTATTTTTTTGATAATAAGCTCTTCTATAATATGTCTCTTTGTGTATCTATCCATTTTTCGGTGATCATGAAAATTTTTAATCATTCGCGCCAAATTTCGCGCAGAAGAAAAAACAAAAAAGAAAACTGACCAATATGGTAATTGTTCTTTTTGACGATGTCTCTACCAAGATGTATTGAAAATGAAGCTTCTATAATATTAAATATTTACATTAAATTATTAAATCTGTTTCTCAACACAATTGTTCATCTGTGATGTTGCCAAGTCACTCCAATTGACATTAGTAATACTATCACCTACAAAAAAAAGAAACCGCTTATTAAAAATAAAAACCGCGACACCACACTTATATCCCCGAGAAAAAAACGGTTCCGATCGACCGTCCCTCCTATCCAACACCACTAGCGCACGGGTGGTTCGCTCCCTAATCTTTCGCGGGTATACTTGTATTCATGAAAAGAAGGTTCCGATCGGCTGTCCCCCCTATCCCACATCATTATCGCACGGGCGGTTCGCTCCTTCACATATGAATAATGTTTTCACCGATGCGCCAATCCTCTCGACCTAATCTACATACTGGGCTGATCATCAGTTGTCTTTATGTGTTAAGATATTCGCTGGTCATCTTCCAAAGAGATTCTTATCAATGTCATCGAATTAACATATCTGTGCCGTGATTACTTTCTTAAAACACAACTCTCGCTAATCATCGATTAACACTAATTGGAAGAACGATAAATGCATCCGCATACATTAATGGTATTGTAAGTTGAGCATTGTACCAATTCGAATCGACTGTTGATTTGTGATAGGTATAGTCCATTTTAAGGCACATGCCCACGAGGTCCGGACCTAGGGCTCCAAATATTCAAGGGTCTCCAAATTTTCACCAGCCTATTCAAATTGAAAAAATATATATTATTTAATTTTTTTCTCATTTTTAAAGAAGTGTAGGACCGCCTTAGTAGAGTGGAAGCCTTTTGGTGACCGGAGTATATGGAGGGAGTACGTTTTTCTTTTCTTTTGTTGACACTTAATTTTTTCTCATCTTCCCTTACTTTTCTATTTCTTGGCCGCTCCCACCATATACCATACCATTACGAGGATTTTTATTGTCAATGGTTCGAGTCCAGCGTATGCTACTATGATTTGTGAACATCATTTGTGTATCACCTGCTTATTCGTATCCCCAAACGACCTACAGTAGTGTCGTCGGTAAAAGTGCATGTGTACAAATTGCTCATCCAATTATACAATCAAATAAAAAAGGAATATAAAAGCGACGATCACTTCCGTGTAAAGCAATTAGGCCTACGCAAAACGGACGCCCCCAATAAAACTGCTGATCATCTTCCATGGTAGTATAACCACCGCATAATATATCAATGTCAAGATCATCGCATATACACACCTTGTCGACCACTTTCTTCAAAACACAACTCACTGGAATTAATTGAGTCCATCCGACACTCGATAGGCCTAGACCCACACAGTGTGAGGCCGGCCCGGTGAAAGTTATACGAAAACAACGAACATTTAGTTGTTAATGAGAGATTAACGAATAAAACTATAACTGGCCATTTATCTAACTTTACGGGTTTTAACTTGTATCAACGAAATAACTTGAGTAATTAATAACTGTATAATTAACCACAAGTCTATTTTTAGACACATGCGGACAAGAAATATCCAAAAACGGTCTTCTTGATTATAATGTGACATTAAAAAATTTACATTTAGAATGATATATATATATATATATATATATTTATAAGTGTACATGCATTATAAAATGCAATGGAGCAATGTTCATTTTTACATGATTTCCTTGTTTTTTGTGTGAGATAATTGAAATTAAATGTTCATACTGTAGACGCTATCGATGGAGTACATTATTCTAACACCAGAAAATTGTAATTACTTCTCATGGCTATAATAAATGTGTTATACTTCACATATTCATATTTTAGAAATAATTTTATTTCTTTATTGTGTTTACCTTTCAAACGAACATCACGTCAAGAAATGCAATTGAATGCATCCATAATTTATTGACGTCAACTTAATTACAAGTAACACTGGAACTAAAGGAAGTGAGGAGCGGTAAACCGAATAGACAAGTAATTATGTGAAAACGAAACTCATTAGGAAGTGCCATACAAATTGAAAATTCCCACGCTATTAGTATTTCCGAAGATCAGAACTGAGAAAATAATTTGATATTGTATTATAAATCGCAAATTCATAATATTATTTTCATTGTTGTTTATATAGACTAGAGTAAATAGGTCTAATCTGCCTAGCAAATAGCCCTCTTTAGTCTCGTAAATAGCATCGGTAAGCATGGTGATGACAAAAATTAACTACCAGTTATATGTTCATTCCCGTATTCATCGCTGGAGATTTCTAGCTGGCAGTTAAAAGTTAATATCACCATGGTTAGTTGGTTATCCATGCTGATTGTTTTCACCAACTCTCAGATAAAGGCCAATTGGACTTGGTAATAACGGGCCTTAATCAATCAACGTATAACCTACCTTTCCCTCTCAATGATCTCAATATTAAATTAATACAAAATAAACCCAACTTATAAATATACTCATTAAAGCTCATTCAAATTAATATACTTACTAAATAGATAAATATACATATAAACTTCATTTACCATTTTTGTATATATATATATATATATATATATATATATATATATATATATATATATATATATATATATATATATATATATATATATATATATATATATATATATATATATATATATATATATTGGGTTTAACGACGCACTGTTATGATAGCGCAGATCCAATGGCGACGGATGGATGATTAATGAGATGATGGGATGATGAGATGAAGGTTCTTGGGTAATGGGAAGGATAGTGGGAAGGAAGCGGTCATGGCCGACTTATTGTAGAAACCATCCCGGCGGAGCCTATAGTTTATACAGAGGAAAACCCCTGTAAAGCGGGTCGGCGGCGGGGATCGAACTGGATTCGAAATTCCCCTCGCCTCCCGAGTCACAAGAAGCGAGCGTGTTAGCCACTACACTGCATGTGCCGGTGAAAAATTTAAATTATACTATAAAATAAACCCAACTTGTAAATATACTCATTATAGCTCATTCAAATTAATATACTTACTAAATAGCTAAATAGACCTAAACTCCATCTACCATTACAATGTGTAAGTTTTTATTGTGCGTGTCACTCAAGCGAAGGTAAACGCCATAAAATTACATTTTATTTCCGCTTTCCTAACTAGTAGTATTATATAGGATAGAACTGTATCAATGACAGACGAAGGTTCCGACCGACCGTCCCTACTATTGCACACCACTAGCGCGCAGGTGGTTCGCGCCTTCATCACTCGTCAATACAATTATATGCTTGAATCTACGAAGGAACGAGATTCCGACCGACCGTCCCCACTATCCCATACCACTAACGCGCAGGTGTTTCGCTCCATCTTTCGTGAATTAGTAACTTGTCTTTTAGCAATTTCACTAAACAAGATTTTAGTATAATTTCTTTATTCATTTTTGTCACATTTGTATAGGACCATGTAGCCAGCTAGTTTAGAGAAAAGTGAAACTATTTTGGTTATTCGAATGAACGTTCGTATAAAATATGTGACTTTGACATGAATAGTAAAAGGCGTAGAGACTTTGTATGCGTAATGATGACAACCATACTTCAAAGGTATGTCTACACCAATGCATAATAATACATCGTGGATAATAATTTCGAAGTAATTTACATGTATAAATGTTCTATATTCATATCGGATAATTTCAAGAAATGAGGTCACTGAAATAATTTGCCAATTTTGAAATCTCGAGGAATGTAATAATCATTCGAAATTCGAAACTTTCGATTGATACGTACATTGATAAAATTGGTACACTTACATTTTGGGTTATTATATCAAAACGTATCGAAATTGATTTTTTCACAAAAACCAATCAAGTTAGAGAAACATAGAATATCGACATAAGATATACGTAAAGTTCAGTTTATACTTTATGAAGTGTCATTTTTAACTTATTTTTATGATCACGATTAGAAGAAGCCTTCAGAAGAGTCTTTATATATATTGGGTTTAACGACGCACTGTTACGATAGCGCAGATCTAATGGTGTGTATATTCTTTATACAATAAAACGACAGAGGTTTATGGATGCCAATATAGCGACAGCGACAAATTGGCTGACTGAGAGTTTCTATGAGTGATTTCAATGCAAGGATAAGCCAGAATCCGCTCATTACGGTACTAAATCTGGAACAGATGTTACAATACATCTTGACCTTGAGATCTGTGTTGAATATGGAAAACGAGAAGGTAAAATGATTTACAGTTTAAGAATTAGTAGGATTTTTGAAAAAAATAATAACTAGGCCTATTAGAGACATTGTAAAAACGAAGAAAAATAATAACAGGCTGTCTGATGCCTTAACATAGTCATAGCGATCATAGTCATAGTCATTCTGTAGAGTCATAGAGACACAGAGATAATCCTCAATATGACTGGCATTCTTGAATAGTTTTTTCGATTTCCGAAATATTGTATTAGAGCTGGAATTTGAATCAGTATAGGCCTACATTCATGTTAAAAATCAGATCTAAATTTAACCAAGCCGTACGAAAATAAATGTGACTCAATTTTTTGTCATCAAAATGTAAGTTATTTGTTGTTATATTTACATAATCACTATTTACTTGATTATTCAAATACTTATTCAGTCGTGGCCAAATAAATATGTGTAATATTTACTAACAAATAACCTAATTTTGTGTTTTATCTCTAGTGATGATATCGAGATGAGGCTTACGACCGGGTTAATCTTCCTGGCGTTGGCGATCGGCCTGTGCCGAGCAGCCCAACAACCCGACACCGCCAACCCAACTCTCCCGCCTGACAGTCTCGGTCCAACCCAACAACCCAACATCAGTCTCAGTCAAGCCCAGGAGTTCAACTCGACCGTTCTATCGACAGAAGAACTAGCGTCCGAGGAGGAAGAGGCTGAAGAACTACCCGTACCGGAGCAACAAGTAGGGGTGAGTTTTCAAAAGCGTAACATTCTCGTCGACATATGAACTAGTTGTTAAAGGGGTGGTGTAGCACAATTGAAAACGTCCTCGAAGACGTAGTATGGCCATAGACCCAAGAAAGTGTAGTTGGTCTTTGGTATGGCTTAGAGTCTAATTAAATTGGGTCCTTCTACCGCTCGGTTTCGTTTTGGCGTTTAGGTGACACTCGTTTCTGAAGATGATCTTCAACATTTTCCAGTATAGAAGTTGAGATTACTGTAAAGTCGCGTTATCATAGTTTTGAAAACTAGAAATACGCGTATGAATAAACAAGCAATATAACCTGTGAAGAGATATAATTTTATCAATTCGTTTTGAAATTAAAAAAGGCAAAACACAGGCAAAAATTTGACTTTCAATGTAACAAAGTTTATGGAAAGCGGGGCTCCTTATGACCCCTGCCCCTTATGGGGAAAAGCGAGTATCGGTAAGAACAGAAGGCGTACAGAAGACGAAAAAACAGACGGGATGAGAAAAGGCGAGGGAAGAAATGCGAATTATAAGAAACCTAACCCAACTCAGAATAGAATGTTGATATGTAAATTGCACACCATTTAAAACGGGAAAACGCACGACATGGTCATTGGTGGACACCTTTCGCCTTTTTACGCGTTTATAGCGTATCTAACAAATACATTTGTGTTAATAAACACCTGTTACTCTTGTCCAATCATTAATTCAATTAATAGTATCAACATACAGGTTGAGAAGAATTATTTCATCAGTATTGATGCAAATTGTTTACTAATCCTTTTCAGACAGTTTACTAATTAGCAGGTTTAGTAGGAAATTGCACAGCTAAATATAAGCATATATTCTCTATCAGAATGTCGATATAACTCACATCATTAAAAGTAATTAGAAATTATATTTTAAATATGAAAAAAGTCAACAATTATGACATAGATTCAATTCAGATTAGTGCTATATACTGCGTACTTGTATTCACAAATGAAGAAGACTATCTCCATTAGTACAGCTGTGATATGTTCTAGGTATTATGATATTTCACTTTTCAGAACCAGATTACGATAAAATAACACAACTACAAATTTCAAAAACATTACATCCTGAAATTTGCAGCTCGATTAGGTTTATAATGACCCAGATGTTTAATGTTATTCATGTCCAAGTATAGATTTTTAATTCAGTCAGTAAATCGCAATACACGCTATACCTATCAAACCATTAGTAAAAATGTCCATTTCCCAATATCTAACTTCACACTATAATTAAAAACAAACAGCTTTTAAAATCTTATGATAATCTAAATAGGAAGTGTTTTATATAACTACGAAAATCACATCAATGATATACTGTTTAGCCGACACACATTGTCTTTGGGGTCTAACAACTTATTTCGTTCTCAACGAAAGTAAACTCAAATCGATGACGAAATATTTAAAATAACCACTCTTGATTACGTATGTACGTACATTGTGTATACACACTTTCATTATAGGCCTACACCTGAACTGTGTGACTCTTAGTTTGTGTTTGGATCATTCCTTTTTACATGTCGAACTGCAGTGGAAAAAGATAGTGATTAAATTACATTGTTAATTACTGTTACAAAATACTGTTATCACAGAGAAAAGTGCCACAAAGGTTTGTGATGAAATCCGTGCCATAGCCGAAAGAATCGTGAGAGATTAATAATTACGAGTCCATGGAAGTTTGGTGATAACTTTTGAACAATACGAGATATCGAAATCTTAGTAAAGAGGAAACATATTTTAACATAACAATTAATATTTTCAATTCCTTCAAGATGATAACTCTTTATCTCATATCGCGTCTTGCATAACTAATTCTTCCAGGCAACCCGCACACAAGAGTTCGTCTCTTACGCGGGTTTCTTGTTATATTCATATATTTTAATAATCATACAGTTGAATCACCTGAATTTATCCTATTTAACTATGTACCAGTATGTACAATTATGTTGTAAACAAGAATAAAATGATTTAAAAATGAAATGAATGAATGAATGTCACGCCTAAAAAATTGAATGTCACGCATAAAAAATTACCGCTAAAAAACACATTTTAGAACGGTGTACGCGTGACAATTACGCGATATGAGTTGAATAGTTATTGCTTGTACACCATCTTGAAGGTATTGAAAATATATGTTTATCCTCGTTATTAGAATATCGATATCTCGTATCGTTCAAAAGTTATCACCAAAAAACTGATAATCCGCTAAATCGACTCCCATTGGACAGACAATATCAAACAATATCGAGTATATGAAAATGATGAAAATACGATATATTTCAAATACACCAACACTGTATCCTACGGAAGGTGAAGGCGCTAGCTAACCTCCCGACTAGTGTTGTAGGAAAGAGGAGACGGTGGACCAAAAAGTTGTATCCACGACAAAATTAAGTTCCGAGCGACGACTGCCTTCCCTATCCTCCAACATAGTTCGCGCCTTCATCTCTCGTGGATATAAGTACTATATTTGTATCCTCGACAGATGAAGATTCCGACCGACCATCTCCCCTATCCCACACCACTATCGCACTAGTGTTTCGCGTTTTAATGTCTCGTGGACAGAAGTTATACACAGGCACACGTATAAAACTCCCTCTCGCTCTCTCTATTCTTTCTTTCTCACTCTCTCTCACTCTCTCTCTCTCTCTCTTCTCCCTCTCTCCTCTCTCACCATATCTCTCTCTTCATTTTTTCTCTTCACCTCTCTCTCTGCCTCTCTAGAGAGAAAGAGAAAGAGAGAGAGAGAGAGAGAGAAAGAGAGAAAGAGAGAGACGTATAATTAGCGATTGTGCAAGTGTAGAGAGATACGGCAACGACAATGTGATCCATGTAACGCTAAGATGGATGTAGTCATTGTGTTCGGGTATTATGTAACATGCGACCATTAAGTGCTATCTTAGATCATGCATAATGTCAGAGTAGAAATGTAAACATAAAGTGCAAAGCTCCCTATACTATCACATATACGTGCTATAGTGCTCGACCGTATACATCTCCGGTAGAAGCCTCAGTCAATGCCTTGGAAACTGACGTCAAATCGTGCGTGGGTTCGACTCCTGCATAAGGTATGGGTTTTCGTAAATAGCATTCGCTCATTCGTAACCCAAATAACCATCATCTATTGGTGTTTGCCAATACAATGTTCTTGGTGAATTTATAATAATAATAATAATAATAATAATAATAATAATAATAATAATAATAATAATAATCACTTCAAGTAGCATATAGGTTACAGCAAATTTGAGTCACGTAACACTAATGCAATAGAATAAACCAAACTAAACATTTATGAAATTAATTAATGATACTTAAAATAACTTTTTAGACCCTTTTCAATATTTTAACCACGATCATTATTTCACAATTGGTACTCTTACATAAACTAACCACATATAAATATTGCTAATGAGCTGCGTTTTGTCGGAACGTAATAAGGGGGACCCACTCACAGCGTATCATCTTCAGTGTCAACATAACATATAAACGATCGCAGTGACGACTTTCCGGATGAATATATTATAGTGAAAAGGCTTTTACCCTGCAAGAAGTATCTTCTAAAATACTGCACAATCCATACTAAACATTCACAATACGTTACGTGTTATTTGTATTTGTACGCATGGTGAACATAGATGACAAGAATATCGAGTGTTACTGTTACATATAGCCTACAAGTGATCTTTCCGCCTAATTGTCATAATACAATTTGACTCACTAGCATTTTCAACAAATATTGTTTGTATCTTGTGATGAATTGATAATTTTGTATCTTGCCCGGTCCAAGTTTTATATATATCTGTGAAATAATCCTGGCAGGAACTTTTTGTCATACGTATAGACTGGGGACGCCTTAATTTACTGTTCTAACCATTTACCAACATCCTGTCACTTTCATAAATCCATCCTCGCAGAACCAAACGAACGCATACGTAAACTAGACTAAATAAATCATAATCACCTTAATCAGAACAGACGTAGTATATAAACACATGTTGAAAAACCAGTCAATTTTCTAATTTCAACCAAACTGGTACCGGTAGAGTTAAATGACCTACAGTCATTTACTTACAACTTTTCCTATATATATTTAATTATGCCTAATAACAAAATATCTCGGTATTAATTAACCGTTATATTTAAAAAACCGGAACAGAACTTAATTGATCCTATTTCAATACAGATAATCTAGCCAATGTCAAGGCACACAATTATTACACGCAATCTAGTAAACCGAGGTAAATGCGTTGTTGAATTAGCGAGTGTTGCGAATGAAAGTTGAGCAAATGAAAGGTTTAGCATGAAAAAGACCAGTGCTTCATGGTGAATTGAATTTTGTAAAACCGGTATAGGAACCGAAATGTGCACACGATACAATTTAAAAAACTATCTCCTAGTAGATAGTTAGAGAAGGGAACAAACTGAGAAAAAAAGTTGCGTACCGATTCGATGACTTTGAGAGCCAATACAAACTAACAGAACAAATTACAACAAATGGAATGGAACGACGTCTCTATTCGCACCCAATTGGACACTAATTCAAATGATATGCCATGAAGCATGATGTAGTGATACCAACAGACTTCATCATAATATAAAGAAGGTGTACCGACTCGCATCTTCCAAGTGAAGTATTTCCGGGTTACAATCTTCCATGGTCCCATTTGCCTGTAGCGCGGCTATCGCTTTTATATCGAACTGTATAAAACAACAATGCTATACAATGCTATACACGGCTCAGTGGAATTATTAGTTTAGAGGTGGCATTTGTTTTTCACAAAAATTATAGATTTTGTAAGTTCAACAAACAACAATGTCACCGGTACCGTAGCGACTTTTATCTACATCTAGTTCACAAGGGGAACCGCTAAATCGCGACAGGCAAGTAAGGCCGTTGGCTCTGATTTGACAGCAAGAAACCACAAATGCCTGCAATGTTATTAGTATGGGAGTCGGTAGGCCTACACCTTTTTTATATTATGATAAAGTCTGTTGTTATCACTATAAGTTTGTAATTGACGTTATTAATCGATGGATTGTTTGCTGCAATTATTCTACTTGCTACGGTAACCTGACGAATGCTATCTCTATAGATACAAAATTCGAATTAACATTCAAAAATGAAACGGATGTAAATTAATTGAATAAAGATCCACTGATTACACCTTATTAATGGAAATAATATCTCGTGAATTTTTCTAGTATGTCTTTCAACAATTCATCAGAGTCAACAATTGAACTTAATTTGGTACCAACGATAATTAATGACGGCCGAAATGACCTATACACAAATAAAGGAAGGGTTAACCCTTCCTTTAGGAGTGTTAAACAGGGAGATACTATGGATAGGAAAGTTGAAATTGACAAACTAATAATGAAGTTGTAAATGGAGAACACAATTTGGGAGATATTGTTATACACTTATTACAACAATAAGTGACATCACAAGTGAAAAAAAAGTAATTGAGTTTTAAAGATTTGGTTCAATGGATATAGGAGAAACTCTCATGGTCTGTGAAACCAATTTGTTTTGGTAATTAGGAGTCAGAATTGATTCAATTGAAGATTATTCGTTTTGAATTCTTTTACATGAGGTGTGTGTATATAAACATCAATATAATTACATATATACATATATATATATATATATATATATATATATATATATATATATATATATATATATATATATATATACACATAGAAAATTAAGATATTTTAACTGTGTATAAAAAATAATAAAAGTAATGGACGCATAATACGAATAAATTGCATTTTTAGATTTCCATCAGACACTATACGGCAAGAGCTGGACGTAATACTTAAAAATAGGCCATCTATATAAAGTAATCAAAATACTGAGAGCATGTGATGGTCAGTGGTTACCCACGCCTCTATCCTGATGTTTACATAATAATTTACACACCAGCACCGGAGCTTAGCTGATAATATCAAACGATTGAAATGTGCGATGTAAATCATACCAAGAAAACATGCCCTGATGACCAAGTTTAGATACCACAAATTTAATTACTCGAATATTTTTCAATTTCAAATTAACAGAATTCAATTAGGGCCCAGTTTTTCTAATGATTAACTACTGGATTGAATAGGTCTAATAGTTAGCGGTTCAACTTGTTATCACCCTTGGATATACATATGTTAGTTTCATAATTTATACCTTGACTAATAGTTAGCGGATTAGTCCTCGACTAGTCTTCGTGAAACTGGCTCTTAGACTAGATTATATCCATCACGTTATTTTATTGAGTTAAAAAAACAATTTTAAACAATAAAAGGCACATTTATGAATAATTAAAATGCAATTAAATGGTTTAAAAAAAATACAATGATCTATTGAGTTGCAAGTGGATTTCTGATTATTTCTCAATTCAGTTTTTGAAATAAAAATGAAAAACTTTGTGACACCTCACTTTCGTTCTGCACGAAAAAGAAACAAAACACGAGCGACATTAAAATTCAACAATGTTTTATTATTCACCAAGATAAATTTATTCAAAAACATTTTCCTAAAAAAGTCTTTCAATAACTTCTCACCCTCATCTAGCAGAAATACACACCATATGTCGTAATCATATTATATAAGAATAGATGTTAATATTTCCAACTATGAAAAAACATATAAATATGAGAAACCGCGCGTTTATCTCACAACATACTTACGATTCACACATTATAATTAAAACATTACGTATGTAACATATCACAACAACTGTAAAACAATAACGCGTTTTCAAGTTTTTGGGGTATAGACTTCAGATCCAGATTGCGCGGCTACACACAATCCGGTAATAATATATGCACTGATCTAGTTAATTAAATATCTAATCTAGATGCATTAAATTAAGAGTACATATATAATCTGTTTGTTTTGGCTGTGAAAATTACTTTGAATGGTTTTATCCCTTTGGCAGCTGGGTGCATTCAAATTGGGTCATTTCACACACTTACGTTACATGCGATGCTGAATGTATAGTGAATTCAAGTTGCTATAGATACAAATCTGAATGTGGATATAAGATTTACATAAATAAAGGTAAGGTAGCAAAATGTTCGTAACATTTTTTATTCGTAGGTAGGCCTATGGATGGCAAGTACCAAAACTTGATGGTGATTTCTGATTTAAGTGTTCATGGGAGTCGATTTAGCGGAATAACAGTTTTTTGGTGATAGCTTATACGAACGGTATGAGACATAGAAATTCTGATAAAGAGGAAACACAGATATAATTTTGATAGCTTCGAGTGGTAAAATATATTCAATTTATATTACACAATTTTCACAGAAATGCAGCTGAAAAAACACATTTTATATAGGTGTTATACCATATGTGAAAATGTTAGAATCCAAGGTAAATAATTTCAATTCGCATCATTTTGAAGGAATTGAAGATATCTACGTTTCTCTCGTATCCAAATTTTGATATCGCACACTGTTCAAAAGCTTTTATAGGAAAAAAGATTCTTTGTGAACCTGGGCTCTGACGTTCTCATAGTTCCCCACAGAATACTGTTACTGTTGTCCACTGATATTCCCATTGTTGTACACAGTTATTGACTTATTGTTGTTCACTATTGTCATTGTAAAATGTGTATGTATTTTACTTCTAAAATTATTCATCATTACTTGTGGCTACGTTTACTATTAAGATCCATCTCGATATACGATCAACTTGAACTAATATTTATATTCTATTCTATTCTATTCTAATAAACGACGAAGATGCGTGTATGCACAAACACCTAAATTTACTTGCAACAATGTCACTTATCTAGTTCAACGCAATCACAATCTGCTGTCGCCTTATGACAGTTGTAATTTTAAAAAGAAATATTTACTGTCGGCTTCAATTTCAATGCACCGCCATGTTGATTCCAAACCTGAAGAAAATCATTTTTATGTTTTTTCTATACATCATGCAATCGAGATAATTGAACAAAAATCTGAATAGAACAAAAATAAGTTTAATAAAATCCCGATTTGATTTTAGAATGACAGTGTAATGAAGAAAATGACACAATTTTCTTTCTTTATCCCTTTCTTTTAACAATGAAAAAATTGAAAATAAATAATTTGTCTGGTTTTTTATCTTCAGCAATTTTAAGAGGAATTGATGAAATTGTGTTTTTCCACAAAAATATACAGTTCGTTTATTCATACGCAATATTCTAGTTTCAAAACCAGAAAAAACGTATTTCATTTTTCAGTAATCTTGATTTAAACTGAGAAGTAGGCCTATTCAAAAGTTTCATTATAATTAAAATTATGATAATTACAATTTACAAGGCTGTGAAATTCGAAATTCAAAAGCCTCGTCGTGTTAAAAGGCAATCGCTAGATTCACTCAATAATAATAATTTATATGCACGAAAGAAGAAGGTAGTCTATCAACAAAATAATAGTAAAACCTTCGGTAATAAGCATAATACTATCGCTGTAACTTTCAACGATGAGATGCAGTTGCATTTTTATCGTAAATCTCATCCATAAAATCAAAATTATCCTAAAAATACCCCAGCGATACAAATATAACGGTGACAGTTGTGTTTACGTTATTTGGTAGAAGACCTTTTTATATAATCATTCACATTCTTGTAGTTGAACTTATGACAACAACATACAAATAAATAAAGATAAATACAAATAATTGATTTCTCTCTTGCACCTTTACTATCATACCAATAAAAAAAAAACGACACAACACATACAGTCATAGTATTTACTCATTCCGATCTATCGGGAATTACTAGTAAAAATATCTCCTGAAGATTCTATGAATTTAGAAAGCGAAATGCAATGCAGTTATTCCATACCATAAAAACAATTCTCAATATAGGTCTATTGACCATTAATATTACGTGTACATACACATAGATGTGTGCGGTACGCATAATTATTTGACTATAACCTCAGGTTTCCTATAACAGTTTTATAAATGCACAAAACGTGACAAAATGAAAGGTGTTGAGTATATGTATTTATGCGGTGACTTTCTTTGCCTGAATGGCAACCACCAGAGCCGCATACATGTGATATGATATGGCTTTCACCCGCGTGTTCACCATTGTTTCACCGTGTGCTTCATTTTCACAATATTATTATATTATAATATATTAATTTAATTCAATTCAAGGGAATCGTGTCAAACGAAATGGATTGAAAATAATCATATATAATACTGACGTGTTTGCGGTTTTGGAGTTGTTTGTATATTTCGAATCTGAACAAACTAAAAATCTTGAAACTAAAATTAATCATTCATTTATAATATAATATAATATTCTATACATGGTAACTAATAATGCTCGACTCATTCATATAATTATGTAATAATAACGATATTCATTTATTCAATACAAACATTTCGCAATTTGTATTTTGATACCCATATAAGTAGGAGTAAATATCTGTTTAAGATTCGTTTCGTAATAACAAATAGGATATTATGTTACATTATATGAGTCACGAAACTCAAATATAATATAAGCATATAAATACAAAGATTTTTTCGCACCTAAGGTGTTTATTGCAGATTTTATATAAGTGCAATTTTAATGATGCCACTGAAATAATGTTGAATAAACTGAACACAACAAAGTTCTAAAATATTTCGTTTTGTCTGTGTTTAGCTCCGTTTATTTCGTGCCATTAAAAAAATGCCTATAGGCCATATGTGACATGACCCGAAAGAAGTATATCCTCCTTCTGTTGCTCAGTCAGCTAAGGCACCGTTGTGGAAATCGAAGTTACAGTTGGGCATAGGTTCGAGTCCCGTATAAGGCACTGGTTTTAGTAAAGACCTTTCATATATCAACAATTCATAGTTGTTCATTCGTACCCCCGTATAACCTAGCTATTGGTGGGATCGTTGGGCAAACATAACATTTATGTAAATACGGAATAATGCAACTTGGTCTTTCTAAAAAATTCACATTTGTTCTCTTTTCCCTTCATTGAAATGTCGGTTCATTCTTGTTTGCCAGCAGCTGGTTATAAATTATAAAACTACTTTCATAGTTTCTTGTTGTAGGCCTATATTCAAGTAGATTTCAATCGGGGCTCCTGAAGAGCGTATACCGGAATAAAGTCGACTCGGTTATGTGACTTGGGTTGGGTGTCCAACATTACCTGAACCCTAACCACATTTTACAACCATCCATTGAAATGTACCTCTAAGCCCATGTCACACAACCGAGTCGACTTTATTCCGGTATACGCTCTTCAGCTTTCCCTTTCAATCATCCAACAGTCCTACAGGCATTGCGGTCAGTGTTGCCCTCTTGAATGAGTAAAATTAGGTACCGGTACCAGTAATTTAAAAAATTAATTATGAATATTATGAAATTGTGAATGATTACTTTTATAGTACGATTTATTGATATAATATTCTTCGAACATCAACATGATAGGTCCACAATTTCACAAATTAATAGAGTTCTGTCATAATTTAGTGAACAAGTAAAAATACTAGAAAATAAATGGAGAATGATGAAAAGGATGAAAATTACTTTTACGTAGTGATTTTTGAATTAAAAATTAAAATAATGCACACAATCTGTGGAAATTAGGATGAAAATGTGAAGAAATGATTTTACTGCACATTTTCTAATCAATTATGGTAGTGTCAAAATTATGGCACAGTGGCAAAGTTATGGTACAATTTCCTCATTATATGGTAGTCACTATTTATTAAGGTATAGGCCACAGGGGCTTATTTTGTGGTACGAATTCCATAATCATGGTACACAACAGTCCTACAGGCATACGCTTTTAAAGGCTATATTATACCGCGTGGCTAGAACCAGGCTACTTTCATTGTCAAGCTACTAAAGAAACCTAATATTAGTAGTGTTCTAACTCACTCCGGGTAATTGCTGACAACAAATGCTTGAAGCTGAAAGGAATTACTGTCATCAGAGAAATCAGAGAAATAACGCTGTCAGTGTCAGCTGTATATACTGCACCTTATCACGGGGATCATGCTAACTCATCAAAATCATATAAACCTGACAATTATGAGATAAATAGTTATTCCTTACACCGTCTTGAAGGCATTGCAAATATATGTATTCCCTTCTCATTAGAATTTCGAAAACTCATAGCGTTCAAAAGTTAACACTAAAAAACTGATATTTCCCTAAATCGACTCCCATGGACCAAAGAATACCAAAGATATTCTTTGGTCACCGACTTATTTTCCTATGTATTATTATTATTATTATTGTTGGTGTTTAACGCCGCGTCAACATCTAGGTCATTTTGCGCCGGTTTTCCTGTGTAATCTACACCAATACACACATGGTTTATTTTTAACAATATATCTATTTGTTGACAGAACCGGCGTCGACTGTTGATTGGCGGTGACGTCACCGATTCGCTGGATGACGTCGCGACGCCAGCCGACGAGAGCGTCGACGAGAAGAATGTTCTACCAAGCAACCACGCGGACAGGTACGATATGAAGGTCACGTGATTGGTGATCACTCGAACGAGATGAAACTAGTTGAAATTTAAAGATAGAACGAGGTAAAGATAGAGTGCACGGGTGTCGATTTAGCAAATATCAATTTTTGGTAATAACTTTTTAACGGTATGAGATATCAAAATTATAATAAATCAGAAATACAGATTTTCCAATACCGCGTCCAATAATATGCGTCAAACATGCAACGCTTTTCAAAGATGTAGTCGTGTATATATAATTTAAATCTCGACATGGAAATCATTCGCCCTCAATAATACAGCTATACCCCATACCTACCAAACGGTGATATTTGTATTTATGTTGGTAGACGACCTTCTTTTCGAGATGCACAGATAACAATCGGTCTTCGTGAAGGTTGCATTTTAATTGCTAAATGTCACACAGAAAAGGATTTATGTTTTAATAACGTCATAATAAGTATTGTTATAGGCAATAAAAGACGAGTTTTTATAGGCTGTTTATATCGCAGGGCACAAGCCAGCATGGCAAGCAATAGGCCTATAAACAACTTATCTCGATACAAACGAAAGAATTGTCAAAGTTAGAAAAAAGTAGTCATAAACGCGTTGAACTAATAGGATATACATTTTCTTTTTATTGAGAGTCCATATAGGAGTCAATTTAGCGGAATGTCAGTTTTTTGGTGATTACTTTTGTACAGTATGAGATATCGAAAATCTAATAAGGACGAAACACTAATATTCCCAATGCATTCAAGACAGTGTAATTAATAACTCTATCTTATATCGCATAATTTTCACGCGTTTACAGTTATAAAATGTGTTTTTTGAGTCGTATATGCGTGACAGTTCTGAAGACAATATGAGATGAATAGTTTTTACTTATATTATTTTGAAGGTATAGTAAAAATATCTGTGTTTCCTCTTTATTAGAATTCTGATATATATCTCATACCATACAAAAGTTATCACCAAAAAACTTATATTCCGCTAAATCGACTCCCGTGGACTCATTACTTCGAAATCTTGATACATACACGATCATTATTCCCCAATTAAAGCTAATGATGAATTAGTAAGACCGTTTTCAAGTAGCTGTTTTAAGACTTCGATGCGGTCTTGTCACCAATATAAATAATTCTATCTGGAAGATATATGGAAACAATTAATTTTGACACCAGCTGGTCTGCGATGTCTGTGACCATACTTTTTCACCGCGAATAAAAGTCTTTCAGTTTCCAAAAGTCCGGAACACATTATAAGTATAAACCGTTGTTGTAATAAATCCGGACAATACTAGCATTGGTAAACGAAACACACGAATGTTGATCTTTTAAAAGCAAATATAAAATATTGTTAGAAATGATTAAGCTAGACCTGTAAATTCGCTCCAATACAACAAGAATAATGTTGAATAATTAATTCCAGAATCACCAAATTTCCGTTTCGTTTTCAAATAAATATACATTTGCTACACGTAATGTAATGGCATTGGTGCAAAGATTAATTTAATTTAAATCAAAATCAATATGAATAATGATAATTCTTCAAACTTCGCTTTGCGCCAATTAGCTAAGGAAGCTTTTCTCCTTTTAATTGACGGTAATTCTTCACAATTAACTACACAATTTTTTAACTGATATCGTATAGTATTCTGCTTGTACAGTAAAATGAATAGGAAATGATAAATAGAACATTACTATCTCAGACTCTTGTCAGTTGATCTAGATTTAATAACAACAATTATTCTCTTCTCACTTCTCACACATTCTACTCGAAAAAAAATAATTAGAAAAAAGGAGATTCTTTCATAACACTATATTTAAATGTGATGAGAATTGTTTTCTCAAGTTGGATACAATTATTACTCTCACAAAATAAATTGTTTACAAATAAGAACAATAAAATAAGTTTTATAATTGCCTCAATTCAATTATTAGGCCTATATAGTAATAATACCGTAATATCATTTGTAAGCCTCCTTAAAACTCATATTATATGAATACAAACATTTGAACCGAAAAAAGCTCTTATTAACGATGCCTCGTGTAACAATGGGCTTGCTCACTTATGAAGTTACACCCAGTATTTTATCGCTTTTAGTGCACAGCGATTTATTGAAATATCAGTTTTTTGGGTGAAACATTCTGAATGATGAGACATCCAAAATTGTAAATTCTCAAAAACACAGATCTATTTGATAAACTTGCATTGTGTCATGCCTTGTTTTGGGTTACGTTCGATTATATTCTCAAGTTTTTTTATGTTTTTTAGTGCTGTAAGGTTTGTGTTGAATGGACAACAAACTGTAATTTTGTTAGTCATGTATTCACTTCTCTTTTCACAAGTTCTGTTTTGGGGGGATTTTCACTTGCATCCACGAAAGAAGAATATTGTCTACCAACAAAAGAAACTCAAATATCACCGTTTGGTAATTTTAGGGTATTATGATATTTCATAAGGAGATTCACGAGGAAAAATACATATTTCAATAGCGTTAAAACCTTGAATTGGCAGATTATGTGAAAACTGTAATTTTTCAGTCAATATTTTGGTAGTTGACCTTGCCTTTTGTGGATACAATTATAGCTGAAATACTCACTATATTAAATTCAAAAATAAATTATACAAACAATACTAATAAAATATATTAAATGACCAAATTATTTGGTAATTCAATATCTTTCAATATCTTCGAGAAATATGAAACAATTTGTCACATTGCACAAACTGATCGGTAACCCACAAACAGTCACGTTGTACAAACACCAGGTAGAAGAGATCTCTCAACACACTCACATGTCTTTGAACAACGCTTATTATTATTTTATTTTACAGGCCCCGTAATACGAACCGCCGACGTCGCAAACGTAAACGCATCCAGCCGAGGCCAGTTTACGATGACCTTGACGTTCCGACTTCGACCGATGAACCTTCGGGAGACTCGACACAATCTCCGGAAGGCAGGCCGTTGATCCCGCACAGAGACAGGCCGAGAATAAGAGAAAACGAAGACGATGAAAGACCTTTATTCCGAGACAGACCAAGAGTACGTCAAGAAGACGAAGATAGAGTAAGAGACAGACCAAGAACAGAAGAGGACGATGGGGAGAGACCGCTACCAAGAGACAGACCTAGAATACAAGACGAAGATAACGACAGACCGTTACTCAGAGACAGGCCGAGGATACACGACGACGATAACGAAAGACCACTCAGAAACAGACAAAGAATACACGAAGACGACGAGCGACCACGACTGAGAGACGAGATCGCCGATGAAGAACGACCTCTACGGAGGGAACGACCTCGACCACTAGACGGAGAAGACTTGCCACGACTAAGGGAACGTCCGTACCGACTGAATGACGACAGACCGCAACGACCTTTGCGTCGACGGCGGAAGAATCGACGTCGCCCCAATTTGGAAACGCCGGTTGAAGGCCTTCTGGATGAGGCGATGGGAAATAACGAGTTCATACCGCGACGAGAACGATTGCCACCTGTAAGCAGAGATGAGCCCAACGAAGGCGAGTTACGAGAGATCGAACCAAACACGAAGCTCGAAGAAGAGCCGATCATGTTGAGAGAGCGTAACCGAGATCCGGCTGATATTTCACTGGGAAGCTTACGAGGGGAGGAATCGATGCCACGTAGCAAAACGTACGACGATCTACCTGTGACAGAAATGGTTCTGGTAGATAACATCAACTTTCCCGGACCACGGTTAACGAATAGTGGAGAGGGCAACGTATCACATCCAGTAGAGACTGTGTCCAAAAGACCTCGTCGTAGGAGATTACGACCGAGAGTTCAGAGAGTGAGAAATGAGACGATAATCGAAGAACAGAAAGAAAAAGAGGACAAAATGATTGAAACAACAACATTGATTGCAGATGAGGTTCTTAGTGGTGGGGAGGCATTACAGCCGAAGGATTTGTTGGACACGAGAAATAAAGAGAAAGGAAAAATACAAAATACAAATGTACAAAACCGCGACAAGGTGAAAGATGTGGAAATGAAAGATCCTGGGGTAAATATTGATATTATTGAACCATTAATACCAATCAAAATCAGTTTAAGTGATTTATTGCGTGACAAAAATATATCTATAGAGGATATACTGAAAGATTCTCAAAGTGAGAAGGTAAACATACCAAGCCCGACGAGACCAAAGCCAAAACTACCGATTACTGCCAAACAACTCGTGCGTCCAAAACTCACAGATCTTTCGCGCGTTAACAGACAACGAGAAAAACCAAGCAAGATTCAACAAAACGATTCTACCACACAAAATGTCGAAACTACAACTCGGAAATTACCGACTATACAAAAGAAAACACCCACCCAGAGGACGACGCCTACGACGCAGAGAACTACAACTACGTCTACGAAGCACACTCGCCAACAAACATCATCTACGACCCGTAAGGAAATCACCACGCCCAGAGAGATAACGGAGGACCAAGTACACGTAACGCGCATGCCCATGTTGACGATGCAAGAAACCGAGGACATTGACCCAATCAAGATGAGCGATAAGTCAGCGACAAAGAACAACAGCAAAGCCGCGCAATTCTTGAAGACAAGAGTACGATTACCACCGACTGGCGTCTACTTCCCTAGCATTAAATTGGCAAAAGGTTTGAGAGGAAGCGGACAACAAAATAGCACGACCACTGATCAAGACGCACTACCATCGAGGGAGACCAGTACGATACGTAGACCAAATTTAGATGCGCACTCACAAAAAGACCATAAACCAATCGAGGTAGTAGTGACGTCTACGACTCAATCAAATAAATTACCAGTAAACCACTATGACAGCAATATAAAGGAGGAGATTCCAAAACTACCAGCCTATGTAGTTAATCCCAAATATCACAAATCGTATCAGGCAGATACATTACCTCCGACGGAGACCAACATAATTCCCGCCCCGGAGCTGAATGCATATGGGTCGTACAAAGAGGGTAAGAAGCAGTATTCCGCCGAAACTACAACCGCCATCAATACCGAGCCGCTGCGGTTAAACATTCCACTGAAAATGGAACCGGAAGAGACGAGTTCGGAGACCGCAGTATCACATGTCAAGAGTGCGGAGGACGAAATAGTCGAGTTGTTGATGGCAGAAAATGGTTCAGGACGATTGTCAAGGATTTTAGCATCGCGAAATATGACACTTTCGGAATTAATAGAGCATCGCGAGCGTGGAGCTAGTCAGCAGAGGATCTCCGACATCTTTCTCGGGAAGAAAAGTTCGGGTGAAGAGCTGGAAATACATCTAAAAGAGAACAAAGGAGATTTATCAAAGCCTTTGGACGTCAAGACTGTTCCGAAATTAGAGGAACTGTTCAATATTAATAAAGACGTACCAAATCTGGCGGACGGTGAGTACCACGAACCGAAAGAAAGTGCTAAGAGAGTTCCAAGAGTATTCGAAGGACTGCAACCATTCAAACCAATAGTTTACGTTGAACCGAAACAAGAGCAAGAATCGAAAGAGATGAACATCGACGTAGAAGAGGAAACAATCCACGTAAAAAAAAATGACCCAGAATCAGAGTCGAAAGAAACCGACATGGAAGAAAAAGACGAGAGCTCCATAGAAACGAAAAACGAACTGGACGTCGAGTCGAAGGAAGCTTACCCGGACGTCGAAGACGAAGAAGATTACAGGGAAACTTACAGGGGTAACGGGAAAATCGAGAACGCCGGCAAAGTGCGCGAAATCAGAACCAAAGTGTCGCACATCGAACATAATTTGACCGGACTGCCGGCGGGTATGAAGTCAATACTACTGGCCAGTTCTGCGGTACTAGGGTTGGCAATATTCGTGTTTCTCGCTATATTTATCACGTGTAAAGTTCGCCGACACAAGCGCGTGCGCACGCGGTATGCCAACAGGCGCGGGTCGATGATGCACCATGACATCGAGAAGTCCCGTAGCATGAGTCCCGTGTTGATCAACACCGGTTACAAAGACATGACAGATGAGAGAAGGTATTATTTATGGAACACGATTCGTAAAACACTAAGATACAAATAAACGAGTGGGTTTTTAAGGGAAGAGTTAATGAAGCATGACAAACATTAATAATGCGAATACAAGTGCAATGTATGTTATGACAGTATTGTACATAGGCCCATATCAAAATATGTGTAAATGTACTAAAATTATATGGTACGGTATCTATATGATAAACATGTGAGTAGCGTACATGTTTTCAAATTTAATACGGATCTACATTCAACTCGACAGAATTAGTGGCATATACACTACGCACATAAAATCTAGATACGCATTTACTTACCACTTCGTGTATGTATATACAAACTATAGCAATACACAATAAGTGATTTTATTCGCTCAATAAGCATGCCCAGGTATTGTAATAGTGTGGCCTAATAATGTACATCCTAGTATTAAATTTGAGCATTCACTGTCATTTTCCAATGTCGCTAGTTCATCTTGTAGCACATGCCCATAAGATAACCACTTCCAATTTATAAATCATGAGAGCGTTGAGGAATTGCTCACTGAAATTCCTTGAGAAGTGAATAAATTATCATGAAATCGATTTTTATGAAAATTTAAAATCTTGGAAAATGTAGCAGGCCTAATATAATCTTAGCTAAGAACTGGCTTGCATGGACCCATTGATATGCCACGTAGTGTATAAGTCCATCATTTCTGAAAAAATCCGGAACTACATGTAAAACTTCAATGATACTCGAAAGTATATTACCTTCAAGAAATTTTTTAGTGCACCATTCATTCAATGACTATGTGCAAAACAATCGGAATAGGAATACCGTTTCAAGCAATATTTGTACAGTCGATATTTTCTCTTCATATTTAGACAACAAAAACTTCACAATGACACACTCTTACCGACAGTGGCGTAACTAGGAATTTTGGGCCCCGGGGCAAAGGACTCGCCTGGGCCCCCTCCTCCCTAAAAACAATATATTGAATGATAAACGTCAAATTATTTTTACCCCCATATGACGTGTAAACCGTTGAAAGTATTGACAGGCCTAAGTAACTAGCATTTTATCAGGGACGTCGTTTTTTTTGTGTATGCCTATTGCGGGAGGGGGGGGGGGGAAGGTGATGACCGCCAAGCTGGACAGCAGCCCCCAGCAGAGCCCTGTAGAGAATTTTTGTTTTCATTTTCCAGGTGATTTTTGCGATTTACAAGCAGTTTTGAAGTCCAATAATTGAACCATTTTCGACATTTTCGAAGTGGTTTTTGAAAACTGAATCATCATGTTTTTTTTTTGAAGTTATTTTGCGATTACCTTCGGACAAGCCCCGCAGGAAATTTTTTGAAATATAGTCATTTTTCAAGTGATTTTTTCGATTCACAAGCAGTTTTGAAGTCCGATAATTATGGCATTTCCGAAGTTATTTTTAATAATGCAATGTGTATGGACATTTTTGCACTCATTTTCGCGTTTTCTCCCAGCAAAATTCTCAGCAGCGAATTGTTCAAAATATGGTCTTTTAAGAGTGATTTGTGCGATTTACTTGCAGTTTTGTAATTTAATGATTGCATCATTAGGCTATAACGAATATCATAAAGAAAACTCGACACAAACGTAGAAGAGTAAAGGGAATTGAATAACGGTAATTGAAGTGTCCTTGCGTATTATATAATTATTTTTCATCATCTTTGGAATGTCACACTTCATATGGGATCATAATTGAAATCATATTTACATAAATAAAAATTATTTAAAAATGGGAACAGAGGTTTCCAAAACGTATACCGTATTTCGGTATCCCGGTGGGTCATTCCAGCCCGAACATGGGCCCCGGGGCGGCTGCCCCGGCTGCCCCTGCGGTAGTTACGCCACTGCTTACCGAAGATTCAGACGCTACTGTACAGATTAAAAAAAAAAAAAATGATTGTATATCCTACCTAGTGAGTTTATACGTGAAATAATTATAGGTTACTTACCATTCAATATATTATAGCAGCCATGAATAATAAAAATGTAATACATTGTAGGTACGTTATCGTACATACAGTTTTTGATAGATTTTGAAAGTTGTTTCTTCATTATGTATATAATTATAAACTGTGAAGTATGTTTCAAGATTATTTTTTCTTTCGCTGGAAGTGGAAATGTAGAACTTTGAAGTGTGGAAGACTATTTAATTATAAGAATATTTATTAAGCGTTATATAATAAAATAACCTTACTATGTTTAGTATACGACTTATTATTAATTTCACCAAATTAAATCCCAGTTGATCTTATTAATCTCAACGTTTGGCTCTCGTCAAAAATTGAGACGAATAATGTCACAGTTTATAGGCATAGTCATTTTATTGAAACGTCCAAACATGATAATTCATCTGGATCAGCAATTTGGCGATTGGCAGAGACATCAATTTGGTACAAACAAATCACGGTTTACCGAGCTTTGTGCATGCGTTCCACAGATCTCAGACAAAACCAATACACTTGGAACTCTTTCTACGAATTATTCATCAATAATCATATAGCTTAGAACGGTATAGTTTTTGATCGGTCGAGTAGATTTTAAGAAATTAACGATAGAAGTTTTCGGAATATACGAATATACGAATAGTTCTAATATAGCAAAAAAGGGGAAAATACACTTGTCCAAAAACATTAAATTTTTTGATGTTCTAAGAACAATGACAGAGGTTTGACAAGTTTTATGAAAATCTTATGAACAGTTACAAACTTACAATACAAACTACCAGTAGGTAGATTGCTATTACATTTCACATGTAAATATTTCGCTCATCTCACAATGCATACGCTGGGTGTTTCTAGTTACGCTGTAATAATCTATCGGAACAATGGAATGTAAATATTCTCATAATTTATATTACTCACCAATACTGTTGATATGTAAAGACGTCCCTGAGTAGATCGCTAGCTGGATCTGAAGTCGTTTGAAACAGCTTGTTCAAGTAGGCATACTGGCGCGCAATGTTCTGGCACTGCTTCAAAGCTGGCTCTGGAGATCAACAACCAACAAGAGCAAGTTACTCGACTTGTTTTTGACACTTACTATTTTAAATTGTCATTTATTCTATCAGGTACCTGTTTTTCTATTTTTTATTATTGGGTTCAACGATGCACTGTTATGATAGCCGAAATTTATTGGCGTCAGACGGATGATTAATGAGATGATGGGGTAATGAGATGAAGCTTTCTTGGGTAAGGAGGGAAACCACGAAAACCCCCTGTAAAGATATAGAGGGCAGCGGGGATCGAACTGGGTCCGAAACTCACCCCGCCTCCCAGATCACATAAAGCAAGCGCGTTAACCACTGCGCTACATGTGCCAGTCCTAGGCTTGTTGGCAGTCTTGACTGACAAGACTAAATTGATTAATAACAATACCTATGGATAAAAACTAGGTTTTTTGGGGTACGCCTACAAAAGAACGGATAATAGAAGTATGAACCGTACAAAAACTCAAGTCTGACGCGGGACCTGAGCCCAAGCCCAAATATTTTACTTCTTTTTCCAAGGAAATGTAAATAGTTTGCGGTGTCAATGTCGAATGGAATAATAAAATCAGACTAATATTGATGCATAACTCAATTTGGCTCAGATATGTAATCAGTACTATATATTTTTCTAAACGCCGCTCAACGACCCCACCAACAGCTAGTTAATATAGGCCTAGGGGAGTGGAATAGTTACTTGAGCCAGCTGGGCACAATATTAAAATGTGCACCAACACCGAGAATAATGAAATAAAATGTAATTTCAATTGTATTTTGTTTCAATCACTTTATACTTGGCAAGGTAAGCTTTAGCATTATACATACCATATATCAAATGGAATTGTACGAACGCAAAGCCGCCAAATCGTTATATTATATACTATACAAGTTTGGTGGTGTACGTATTACCCATTCAATTTTTTTTTATATTGACATATTTAAAATACTTGAGAACCAAAATTAATTTAGAGCTTGGCCCCAAAAGAATGTACGTCCATAGTCGAGTACAAATTTCCATTACTCAGTATAGTGTTCACTTAGCTTACCAAGAGATGGTGATCCTTTGAGCTCCAAAAATTCTTTCGCTTTGAAGTAGAGAACTGTCGAGTAGTTTTCAGGTAGTACAGAGATGTAGGGTTTCCAAAACGAGTCCGGTTTCAATTTCTCCACCAATAGCAGCAGGGATAATGAAACGTTAGGCATGTGCTGTAACATGGCATCTTTCCGAAGAAGGGGACCTGGAAAAAGAAGTTTTATCTGGAATTGACTTTGAGGACGACAGACATTTTTGATAATCTAGTACCGGTATCGGTATTCAATCAAATCTATGTATATTGAAAGATTATCCTGGCAAACGGAGAATAGGCCTAAAGGCCTATAAGAATAAATAACTACAACAGATTGCGATGTTTGGATTACTTTAAAGGCCGGTAATGAACCAACTGCCAGCTTCGAGATGGTACTGTTATTTATAGGCCTAGTGGCCTTTTATGTTTATTTATTGGACAGCGTAGTCATAGAATAAATTATTTTCATAAACGGTAATACCAAATTCTTGAAAAATAATCGTAGACCTACTCTTAATGTAAAATAGGCTACTGTTAGTTTCAAGTTTTTGTCAGGGGGACTTTACACGGAAAGGTCTTGCATGTAATAATATGAAAATTATCAACTCGTTGCTTGTAAATAGGTTCAATCCCAGCAACAAGAGGAAAGCTTGAATTTTATTGCAGGCCAGGAGAATCCATTTTTAAATGATTTGTATTAAATTGTGAACAATCTAGGGCTACTTTATAGAATTTAAACACAAGAATGAAACACATTAGCCTAAAAATTCAATTAAATCTTGAGATGGAGTGAAAAAAATCAAAGAAACTGTAATTTTTCTATTTCAAATTAATCTATTAAAACAATCAAAAGGTGAAATTAACTGGAGCTGCACAGTTATTAAAATTATCAACAGGTACGAGTACAACCAATTAGAGATCTATACCGGAGACAGTTGGGCCGCCTGACTAGAGCTATAGTTTAAAATCAAGCGTGTAGCTTTGGAATATGCTCTAAATTTTATATAAATATTTTGCTTATTTTGCAACACCTCTGTATTGATGGCCTAGTTGTTAAAGATCTGCCACAATGAAGTCATTTAAATTTAATCACTAGTGACGATATCGTTTTCGTACCATAGGCCTATAACATTTCTGTCTTACCTAATACTGATTCTTTGACATTTTCAACTGTCATCATTAACTTTCTTGGCACAGCAATAAGTAAATCTCCTTCTTTAAAGTCTTTCTCAGCCTGCAAGCCATATTCATAGCCTGGGAACTTGGCAATTTTTACGCCTTTGATTTCCGCTCCGTTGTCCGTCATCCATTGGGTGAACTCTTCAAAAAGATTGCTACGATCGGCTATATTGACTTTCATATCCAGTTCAATAAGGTTGATTTTATCCAACAGTTTTTCAATTTCTAAATGATTCTCCCATTCTTTCGAGGCATTTGGAGTGGCCTGTACCGTACTGCTGACTGAAAAATAAAATGAACATTTGAAAATTAATTTCTTCACAATAGATTGTAATGATTGTACTGAAGTCTATATTCTCAGAAATTTTGGCTACAGTGGTGTAACTTGAATTGTTGTAATAATCAACTACCCTACGGGTATTATCAATGGAAGTGACAGTTTCTATACTTCTACCCAATGTCAACAGTATCATCAACCAGAAAGGTTTACGTTAGAGCAGGTAGAATCACGTAACAATCATCAGAGTGATGATTGAATGAAACTTTTGCCTTTCTGCATTGATAATTTGAAAGACTATATATGGGCAAATAATGTTAAACAACTATATCTGTCCTATTAAGAAAAAGGGGTCATTCACATCGATGTGCTTTCTGCCACCATGCTGAACACTATGCTGCATAGAATAAAATTAAATACGTGCAGTGGCCTACGAGCCCTAATATGCACATTGTCTCGAGTCATTAATTTGCAGATACACTCAAACTGACCGGGGATCGAACCCCAAACAATGCCCAAACAGGCACAGTATGTCCAACAGGTAAACATCAACACCTGCATACTAGTGTGCATGCAACTCTCAAAATAAGAGAGAGAAAATAAAATACTACATATTTGATGACATACCTTTGAGTAAACGATCAACAAGTTGATTCAAATCATTTCGCTTCTGACGAGATAAAACTTTTGGTACATTTTGCTGCTGCAAGGTACTATTTTTGGATGAGATTGGATTCACTATACCTTTCCCACTTGATTTACCATGATTCTTTTTTCCCATTATTGAAATCAATCTAAAAATTTACGTTAGGTATACATACTTCAATCTCTCATTAACTCGATTAAGACTATTCAAAAAATCTAGAAGGATTTCACGTGAAAAGACGGGAACCACGGTCCGTCAACTGCAAGACGCCATTTTCTTTTCCAAAGCATAAGTTGGTACCCCAGCTGTAGCAAGGTAAGGTTAGTAAATGCAGGTCTGCCGGTAAAAAAATAAACTTTTGCGGAGGAAATATGAAAATGCATGTATAACATCGAAAATCGTATGATGATGTTCGCCCATGTGGATTCCTAAACAAAACATTGCATTCTGTCTCATAAGCTGTCTGTGGACTCTGCATAGTTATCTATGGACCTGAGATCATTCTGATTGTTGTTCATGAAGAAATATAATGATCTTGTTATTATTCCTGGCATAACAATAACATTGATATTTTTGTAAGCGAGGTCAATGGCGAGGTCTCGATTTTACAATACAAAATTGTACTGTACTCTATGGATTATTACAAATTGTCGGTCGTGAAACTTGACGTGAACTGGAGGTCAATTGGTTTGGCCAACTCTGAGGAAAATTGTTCGAAATTGTACAGAATTTCATGAATAATATTTAAATAAAAAATTGGAAATATTGTTATACAGAATTTAAGTACTAACATTACTCCAAAGTTATACATGAATTGAATCAGCTGTTGTGGTGAAAAAATGTGGTTTTGATAAACAAGTAAAATCAATGTACAGATGCATTATAATTTGAATGATCAACAGATACAATCAATTAGGAATAAACAAAGAAAGAAGGCAGTGAGTGTTTAGACTAAAATATGTTACGTCTTCCGACATCGAGTAGATAATACTATAAACTCGATACTACCGAGTACATATATATTCATATCGTTTACTTACTGTAGTACAAACTCATTTCATACAACCTTATTATAGAAATACAATAATGCAATAGGTAATAGTTACGTGACCCATTGTTTTCAAAAACGCTTATTTAATTTATTAAAAGAATTGGGATCATATATTTTAATCAAACTTTAGTAGAATTTAAATTGGTGTAGTAATTGGTTTTCCTCTAGTTCAATTCTAATTTCCTAGATTCTGTAATTTAGCTGGCAGACCTCTGTGTAAATATTGTTTTCAAAAATTAGCTTGAACTTGAAACAAAGCGACGGGGAAAATACTTACCGAAACCAAGTGGCACGAAACAAAATCAATGCACAATAGCACTAGAATATGTTGTGCTACAACTTTAGGCCAAACAGATACAATAAGATTCACTTAATTTATATTGTGTTCAATGCTGTACTGTAGTCATTACTCAGGTCTGTTATTGGTATTGTCTGAATGATTAATGAGATGAAAGTTTCTTATGTAATGGAAAGGAGTTGGGAAGAAAGCAGTCATGGGCTCATGGCCTATGTTGTAGGAGCCATCCCAGCATTAGCCCAAGCCATAGAGGGAAACCACAAAACACCTGGACCCTGTTAAGATGGGAGGAAGCGGGGATAATACCAGGTTCGATATGCCCCTCACCTCCCGGATGACATGGAGCAAGTGTGTGAGCTGCAAGCACTACGTAGAGCAACGAGAGCCAGAATTCTCGAGAACAGCTGGCAGGTGCAGTAACAATTCTTGAGGAGGTATCCGATTGATTCGACTCCTCATCGTTCATGCAAATCGAGCAACAAGCAGGTTATTTTGGAAGATATTGCCTATTCTTGAATTCACGCACCATTTGTAGGCCTATGGATTTTCTGCTACTAATGAGAAAATCTCAATATTTTCATCTTTAGGAGGCTAGGGATCTATTGGAATCAAAAGTGACAGTGTGGTCTTCTAAATTAAATTACAATTTTATATTTACTAGTAGTCTAGTTTATTAGACAGATCTTAAGATAAACAATATTAGCCAATACAGTATAACATGGCATAATACAAAGTAAACTGAGTAAATATAATTGATGTTAAAGCGTACTACATAAACGTCTGAGAACGAATGTCTTGAATCCACGTTACGGTTCGTAGAAGCTTACGCTGATCACAAGGCCTACAAGAATTATGAGTGAACAATTAACTTTAGTACTGTACTTGTTTCTTTTTTGTCTATAATGAAATTATAAATGATATACTGTCATATAATATCAAGCATTAGGTCTATTGATAGATAGTTTGTGGCAAGACCAATGTTTATTTATCGAATCGTGGCTATAACTGATTACGCGTAAAATGAAATAACCAGCCAAGTGTGACTACATTTCGCACACAAAATTAGGCTAAATTAATATAAAAAAATATTCCTAAAAATACATTTGCATTCGTTTCGTTAAAGCCTACTATGCACATCATCTTCATTGGCCTACAACTGACCAATGCTCGTTTAGAAACACGAAATACCAGAGTAGAGCTACGTAAGTTCCAAACGTAATATAGTTGTATAAGAATTCACTATAACATAGAGTTGTAACTAATAATATAGTGCAAAATACTATGATAACTACTATATTGTTACACATACAAGAGCACACAGTCCTAAGTAATTCTCTGAACATTAATGTAATAATATTATGAAATATTAATGCACATGATCTTTATGTACAATTGTGTAGTACCTCATATTATTTACAGGTACTAGGAGTAATTTAATAAAAACTGAAATCAGTTAACAATTTGTCAACAATAAATCCAATAAGTAGTTACCGGTATGTCTGTCTTCGTCACATACGTCTAATGACGTTACACTATAAGTAGTAATCAACGACAATAATTGTAAAGAAAATGTTTCAAGTGGTATAAAAAATATAATAAGCGATTATTCAAATAGTAAAATATGATCAGTGTTTGGAAAGCAGAACAAATTAAGAAGTATTGGGTATAACCACATAACTGTTTTGTTTAGTATTTAATAATTAATAATAACAATGATACGCTAAAGAAACTTCGATATCGGGCTGTGCACTCTTAAAAAATAACATGTCAGTTGATCTGGAACTCTCGAGAGACGCTTTACGGGTTCGGTTCGGAAATGGACTGCCGCCACGTCGACTGGAATGCTACTTTCAAGATTTTAATTTTCGTGTTGGGAAGCGACTTGGTCAACACCTGCTGCAACTTGGTCAGCGTGAGTATTTCCACCTGTCCGACCGGCGAGCTCATCGACTTGCACGCGACTCCCTCCCAGTCGTCGATCTTGCTGCTCGCGTCCGGCTTGAGGATCGGTATGCTGTCTGGACTCTTGGCCGCCTTCGGAACCTTCCCCTGAGTGCCGCCGCCCTCCTTCGTGTCGCACTGGTCGATGAACAGCTCCGTGACGCGGAGCAGTTCGTGAGTGACGCCCCACACAAAGTGTGACAGCGACTCGCTGAGTTCAGTCACCCCCGCGAGTACCATGTGGTTCGTCGTCGCCGACTGGAACGGAACGAGAACAGAGAAATCAATTATGAGTTAAAGTGTGATGAGTTGCGAAGGGAGATCGGTAGGCTTATAGAGAATTGAAAAGTGGAATTCATTGGCAATACTTACTCTACTGGCTACAAATATTGATTTCCTTCTACATTGTCTTGACTTACATCGAGTTGTATTTCAAAATTAGCAAGATTTGGACCCAATTTATAAAATATTGATAAGGGGAAGTTATTCGTTATGTTAATTATCGGATCAAGTGTCAATAAGCGATTGCAATTAGCAGATTAATTCATTATCAGTTACATTTCTACCCTTGGCTACCAAGGCTGGTGTGATACCATGATAAATAAATAGCACAATTAACATATTTACATTTGCCGTAAAATGCGTTTGAAGTATACATTCGCCCACATAATATTATGAAAATAGTCGTACCAGTACACAATTGATAAAAAAGATTGAAACCTACCCATACTATCGTCTATTTATCTCAAAATGAGTACCATTCAATTACGTGTAGAACTTTCCCATAAAATTTAATCACATACCAGTACCAGTAATTGAGCCAAGTTTCAATTCTACCAACAATATATGAACTATGGTTAAAATTCACAATTCAACAAATTTAATATTATTTTGGAATGTTGGTGAAATCTCGTGTAATTCACATTTCAAATAAAAGTACATTTTATCGTATTACTTCACTTTTCTCAAAGTTCTTCATTTTCAACTTTAAAATTTTCATTTTTAAATGATCCCAAAATATTTCAACATTGAAAATGTACTGTAAATTGTTTAAAATTTTCATTTTCAATTTGAAATAGAGAATATTGAATTTAAAATATTGAATATAATAATATGATTGTGCCTATGGTTAGGAAACAGAATGGTGCCAGGCAATTGAACTAGCTACCTACATAAAGGGTCGTTCACTACTCTTACCTTCATGCTCTCAATCATACGACAAAACATCAATTGGCCAAAGTGTCAATGATCTACATTGACCAAAACTACCATTCAATAGATAACATATGATCTAGATTGTATCGAATATTGCAATTCTCTATCAAATCAAAGTCCTAAAATATTGGAATTACATGTAAGACCTTGACCATGAATTGCTTTGACCTTCCTTGCATCTAACTGTTGAAATATAGTTTTTTTAAAAATAACATTGAAACTTGATACAAAATCAAGTTTCGATATATAGGCCTATAGCGAAAACTTTTCCGAATTACTTGAATACGGGAGCTTCGGTAACTCGAGACTTGAACCTATTCACAATAAATTGAATACCGTACCAATACTTGGGTAAATGTTCTTATAAAACATGTGATTTCGACGCATGAACACTATGGTGGAATGATAGTGATGATGGAAACAATCTATATTTCATAGACTGTCCTGCATTTGTATTTTGTAGATACAACATTTTCATTCATTAACAAATCCCAAGGCAATACCTTCACCTAAAGGTCTACTGTGATACTATAACATTTTTTGTATCAAATGATTTTACAAAAAGTAGAACATCTACTCCAAGTCTGAAAGCGATTGGAAAGGTAGAGATAAGCCCAAACCACCGATCCGCCGCTGCTGAGATTCCAATATTGATTTTCTTCCACCTGCCAAGTTAATTCGGAAGGGTACGTAAAACGCAGATTTTAATTCTATGAAGGGCCGATCGAGAAAAAGTATTACACAAGTAGTATGAACAATGAGCAACCTGATATACGAAGAAAAAAAATAGCAACAACAACCACATACCAACTACATGCCTTTAGGACTTAAGTCATCGTCTACTATTTAAAAGACGATCGCATGCCATGCCAAAATGATATTAAACAATAAAAAAACGTTAAATCGTGAAGTGATGATGCGGGGATGAATAGTTGAACTATACTACCAGGATGAGAGGTGAGAGAACTATGCAAAATTAAGTACGAAAAAAAGATGAAGTGTATTAAACAGTTAAAGACTCGAGCGAAATAAAAAATAAATAAAAATAAATAACAAATTCAGATTAAGAAAGTAGTGTTGGTGTGTACGTACTTGAGTCACGTAAGTGGGAATGATAAGTAGACGTTTGATATTAGTACACTGGGCCAACGCCTCACTGAACCCGGTTTTCACATCAAAGTTGACCAACTCCAACTGATTCAGTGTCGGCAACTCTTTAACACCGGCAAGAAGACTAAACGTAGGGCAAGTTTTACCTTGGCCCTTTTCCAAACGCAAACTGGTCAACTTTGTCAAATTTGGGAGCACTTCTTTGCCAAAATCTTCGGGGAAATCGCTACATTCACCAATTTCTAACGTCTCCAAGTTCGTTAGAGAATTGATTACTTCGGGGCCGGCTTTTCCAAGATCCTTGAACGTGGTTAATGACTGGAAAGAGAAGAACACAAAAGATTATTAACTTATTGACATCAAATTAAAATGTTTCTATATTTCTGAACAAATCAGTACCTAGTGGTTTTTAATTGTTAGTTACTCTGAGGCAGGCATTCCACCATTATGAAAAGTAGTAATAAACCATAGGCCTCAACATACAGCACAAAATCTATAATTTTTCTTGAGAAAAATCAAAATAGGGGCTTACTTTCAAATTTCAAGATAGGTAGACTGCTCAAATTAATTTAAATACGCCTACTTCAATGTACAGAAAATTAGACCAAGAAATGACTCAATTCAAGCTTTTCGGAAATTTTTCGAAAGTGTCGCAGTCCAACAAAAGTGAGATCATGATCACATGAAAACTTTAACGATCCCAAAAAAACGCACCGACAATTACAAGCTAAAAGCAAATATAACCACCGACCAAATTCCGTCTTACCAAGTGCTTCAAATTCTTCAACCCCTTGAGAGCTGCCAAGCTGCTCGTCAAGTGTATCCCGGTCATGCTCTTCAGCCGCAGTTCCTGTATGTCGGTGAAGTTGGCGAGCGTGTCGAGGCTGATGGTCGAGCACTTTATCGCGAGCGCGTTGACCACCGTCAACTGTGGACACGCCAGCGGCAACTCCTCGACGACAAACGCGGGACAGCGGCACAGGTCGATGCGTACGATGCCGGTTGCGCGGGACATCTCCTTGAGGAATGACCGCCACATCTTGTTGATGTCATCGGGGTCGTTGGGGAGGAGGATCTTCCGCAGGTCTAGCTGCTGGGTGCCGTGACGGACGAGCGACGTCACGAAGCCCTCCCAGTCGTCCACCTGCGAGTTCTTCATGCGGACGATACGCCACTGAGGAAAAACGGAGGAAATTTGATGATCTCGGTAGACGGAAACTTCACGACACAATCATATTAATAATATGTAGATTGGGTCGAAAGGGAGAGAAAGAAAAGCAGCCGCAAAAAGGATGAGTCGAACAACTCGTTTTCTAAAATACTTCAATGGCTTCAAAGACGATGGGAAGATGAGATGAAAGGCTATTTTATTAAGCGTTTTTGGATAGCGAGAAGGAGACGGTTGTCATGGAATGCCAGTTGAACGAACGTATACATAAAAAAAAACATAGGAAATTATGACATTTTGTTCGGCCCCTTCGGCAGCAATGCAGAAAGACGTTTCGGCTATTGCCTTGGTTACTGTAGAAACAAAAGTCCAGATGAAATAAGTAATCTTGTTTCTAAAGTGACCAAGACAATACCCAATAACGATCTTCAAGAATTGCAGCCGAAAGAAATGTTATAATCAGGGGATTTAGTAATGAGAATTTCTTCATCGTCCCTACATGACTAGTTGATTGCCTGATTACCATCAGTAAACTGCTGTTCTTTCTTTCCCTTTCGGCACAATTTATATATCTAGCCCACGGTGTATAATAGGTTAGGTGTTGTAGCGGGCTATCTCCGTGCGCAGGAGGCTGGTACCAACAGTGCTGCTAGTTCAACCAAAATGCGTGCCAGCATGGTCCAGTTGACGTTGTGCCGCAAACAATGACGCATGTTTAGTGCGTGCATGCGCAGAGCGTGGCCCACCAGTCAAGCACTGCGGCGTTCCGCACGGATTTTGATGAAACTAGCAGCACGGTTAGTACCAGCCAAATAGCTTCGACACAATACCTAATCTATTATCCACCGTGATCTAGCCTCAGGCTATTTTCTCACACACCAAATCATCCCACTGAATTTTACAAGAAAAAAATTAATACATTGCCTTCAATATACCTTCTAGACACTTCATCAGACATTTAAAGGAGAGACTAGCTAAATTAATCATGCTACGTAGTTAGGTGTACTATAAAACCAAGATGTAGCAGCATAAACTAACCAATGATTCATGTCCTGCCAAGTCCCTCCACATCTTGCAAACGCGAGCCGCTCGCAGCAATTCTTTAACCTTCAAATACTGGAACACCTGTTTGATCGCCGAATAACCCGCCGACAGGTTGTTGGCGAAGAATTCCATGAAACTATGTTCCAGCTCGCACACGTCGCCGCTTTTCTTCCCCCGTTTCGCCACGTTTGTGTCTTTCTCGACATCGCGCTTGCGCTTCTTGGACGACGACGGCGCCGGCCTGCAAACAAAACCCAACGTCAGATGCGGCTGAAAGAAAGGCATGGTTCTCAGATCGTTAGAAAGTCACCACGGAAAAGAAGGTAAAGTAGACGATAAGGATCGGTGAAATAGGAAAAGCACGTTACAGTTTTTTTTAGGCCTACAGGATAGGCTATCTGTAAAAAACAAAGCAAATAAATTAATACACTTTTTAAAAGAAACACACAATAAGAAAAAAATGATAAATAAAGAGAACAAACATATTCAATCTTGCCGAATGATACACAACCATGCGAATAATTTAAACAACAACAGTCTTCATTGTTTTTTATGTAAGTTTACAGTTTTATTCTTCGGGCAAGCTCTCCCTCATGTGTTGGGAATAGATCTACGTCCATATCTGTTAATATTATTGACTGGCAAAATGTAATGTCAAAGCAAATGTCTGAATTTACTGAAAAATGTGTGTTTCTTTTTACCATCGTGGTCATAATCAACGTTAGAAATGCGTTCACTTACGTTTCACCTGCTTCGGCCGTGTCCATCTGTATCTGTCCCGGCAGACCGCTGACGACAAAGTTCCCGTTGGGCCCGTTCACAAGGTACAATTGTTGTCCGTTGCCAGTGTTCTTGTTGCCAAGCTGGTTGGGAGCGGCGGAAGGATTGGAGGAAACCCACGGAACGAGTAGTACCCCACCGCTCTGATTTTGTCCCCCCGCATACATGTACGTCGACGGTTTTGGCAATATCGGCCCACCCGCTCCCTGAACTTGACTCCCGACTGCGGGTACTAAACCCATATTACTGTTATCCCCGGACGCCATTACTACTTGACCTGAGTTTGTCACAACTAAACCCGAACCTAACGTTGTCGGTGTGCATTCTATGGGACTATCTGACCTTGACTTTGCAACGGTTGTCGTCGGTGTGGAGGGATTAGAAACCGACAAGACATTGTGCTTTGATACTACGATATATTTCTTTCCGTTCAAGATTGCGATACTTTGTACATTACTGGAACTCGAGTCGGTCGTGGTGGCAGTGCCTGCCGTACTGACCGCAGTCGTATTATTACTCTTTGGATTGGAAGTCATTTGAATAGTCGACGAAGGGGGGAGCCACGTCGTGACTCCGCCCACCATCGGTTGTTGACACTGTACGCGCACCTGGCTCAGACTGTTAGCGACGCCAGTAATGTCCTGACCTTGAACTTTGACATATCGCGGTATGGTGTACATCTTGGGATCGTTTGGACGAGGTAGCCTAGTCAGCTGGGGAGGAGATTTTTGTACGCCGCCAACTGTTTTATCGTTTTTAATGTTGCCCCCCATGGCACTAATCGGCGTTAGGAGAGGAGGTGCGGGAGCTTTGGCTATTATTACTGGGGCGGAACCAACTAAAGACTTTCCATTTTTCTTGTCCTGGCAATTCTGTTGAAAAAATGAATGAGCACCATTGTAGGTAAAACTGAAATGAATGTATTTAAAACTTGAATTCCAACCAATAGAGTCCTTAACAACATATAAAATGAATCTTGTACTCAGCACCCGCACGACAGGTCTACTGCCCGGCAGGTCTACTTATCCGAGGATTCTGTCAAATTCTCGTGTTGTCAACACTGTAATGATGGAAATGCTTGTGAAATCATGGATGACTGTTGGAGTTAGTTGAAGAGTGCTTTGGTGTCGGATTCAGTGAAATATCACATTTTTGGTGATAAATTTTGAATGTTATGAGATCTTATAACGAAAGAGTGTATTGACATTCATAGACTTGAATTACCCATACTTGAAAGTTAAAATACAATTAAAATACAATTTTCTTGTGATGCCCCTTGAAACAAATTACGTAGATTAAAAATGAAACTTAAAAACACTAGCGCAACAACTTTCCAACTAGCATTTCCGCTTGAAAGTTTCGTTGGTTTCAAAAGAGAATTTCTAAGGTCAAAAAACAATATATATACAGTGCAACCCGATTAATTGTTCTCAGATATAATGTTCATTTGCCCCACAAAAATTTCCATTTACCTAGAGTTGCCGTTTAATATGAAAATTGTAAACGATATAGAAACTTGAATAGCCTAATCGAATACCCGATATAAATTTTGAATTCATAATCTATATTAGGCCGTCACTTAGAAAGAAGCGACATCGGCAGTCATAAGTTTTGACCATGTATTAAAGGCATTTGTTAGCAAGCGCTTCGGCTCACATGGACTAACTTGCGGGTGATACGTCATTTTTTTGGAAGGTAAGTTTTATTCATTTTGGGGTGTAACGTGGTTATTCTTTATTTCAGTTAGAGCATCTAAATTTTTTTTCAATTGATATCGATTATTGTTTCAATAACGAACGTACCAAATATTCTAATTCAATATCGAATTGAACCCATAAAAAAACGAATCAACCAAACATTTCGAATACGAACAGCAACCTTCAAAATTTTGCTGCACGCACGTTTCAACCCGGTAACGACAGATAGATCTATCACCGCGATCCGTTCTAAAACGTCGACGAAGTAGCCACGTACCTTGCAGACGTAGCCGTGCAGCATCGACGGGTCGTTGATGGCGCCGAGGCCGACGCACTCCGAGTGGTAGAGGCACAGGCAGAGGCGGCACTGCAGCGACGGCACGTGGCCCATCAGGCCGAGGCAGCGCAACGAGCATGGCTCCAGCGAGTTCATGCCCTTCCTGTGTGAAACCGTGCATTTGGTAGCCGAGGTGCGAGAGGGGGGGCTGGGATTGAGGGGAGATCACGCACGGAAACGGGGCCAAGGATGTAACACGAAAATACACATACACACTCAAAGACATACAGACAGTAGTAGGCTGACGTAAAGAAATTTGGCGGGAAGAATTGATGGTTGAGATGATGATTTCATATTTTTAGGCTACATTGACTAGAAAAAAATGTTTATGGGATGTAACCCACTCCTGTAATTGTATCCAGGAAATAGTATGGAAGAGTATGGAGGGGGTAACTTGACACATATTTTAGGCGTGTAAAATATAATGAATAGGCTCTATAGAAAATGATATAAAATATTATATAAATATAAAAATATATTCGTATATTATACCCGCAAACGGTGGTGATTTGGACACAGTAAAGCAAATCAAATTGAACGTTACTTCCGATGACAATACATTGCACGTTATCTAGGTATAGGGCCTACACAACATTTTTAGAATGCTAGAATTTGTATTTTTCTGTTGCAATGCTTTAGAAAACTTCAATCATCTGAACCTCATCTGCATTACTTGTAGCAACACGACAGTTTCACGCTAGCTCGAGCATGCGTGTTGGATCGCCCTACGGCCAGGGTGAGCCAAGTGAGCAAATACTTTCATTTTCAGTGTTGACTATAATACATCTCTTTCTAATTTGATTACCGTACCTTCTTTCGTGGCTACAACTAGGCATATAGAATTACATTCATTGCGTGTTTTATTATTTTTTTAAAGAAGAAAGTGTACGCTTCATTAGGTAGGCGCTAACTTGATATTACGATTGGTTTTCTCAAGGACGAGGAAAAGAATATTAAGAACTAAGAAGTGACAGGAACCAAACAGTAGTTCAAAGAAGTCAATATGGCGAGCCAATGGCGATCATTATCGAGTGAATAAGAGAAAACAAACTACCGGTAGTGAACTTGCCGACGTAATTTCTTTGTTTAGTTACGTAACAATTTTAAATCAAACGAAATAAAAATGAAATTAGAATTCATGCATATGACATTTTACCGCTAATTGTTTCATAGCCCGTACGTGGAGTGTGTATGCACATTGACAGCTAGTTTTAGTGTGGGTAATGTCATCAAATGTTTCAGGAATACATTTTAATGTGATCTGATCGACCACTGTATGTGACCCCAAGTGTACATTTCAGGGCTATTGCCCTAAACATTTCCGATACGTGGATCTTTCAAGCGGAACTATAGCGAGACTAATTAAAACAAGCCGGGCTAGATGCATCAGATATATGTACTACTAGCACTATCTCAAGGTCATGACTGGAAACTAGGCCAATTACCTGCAAGGTCACACGTAACATTCTATTGTACAGAATCTATTGTTTGTTGAAACTGGCAAGTAGAGAACTGATGTTTACTGAGCATTAAAAACCACTACACACACACACACTATTTTTTTTCCATGTTAGCAAGTCATACATGTCTGGCATAAATTCAAAGGTCTACAGAGCATGTTTTCCTTCCTTTAAGCGCCATATTCTATTCGACCACAGTACTGGTTCCTGAAAGTGCTAGCGAATATCAAATGGTAGAAGTAATAATAATAATATATGAATAAAAAGTCAAGTGTGTACGAAAGAAGAACGGTAATAAAATGAATATAAAAAACATATCGCGTTAAACATGGGTTTGCCACAACAAGTGACTTGCAAGTATATTCTAAAATCTTGTACCAAGGCGTGATAGGTGTGAGATTAAGAACTGCATGCTTATATTTTTCTTCAGTTTGAAAAAATAAAAAACGTTTCGGGGCCTACATATTATGTAATAGGTTGTAGGCATAAGTTTTTGTCTGAGGGTGTTCTCCTAATCTTCATTTTACATTTATCCGATGTTCTACACTGAAAACGATCTTGTTACTTCCTACGCAATTATGTCAGCTTCATGCAGCTTGGAAATTCCTTGTTCAACAGTACAAATTATAAATAGACTATTTTTGTTCTGGTATATTTGTCAATCGGCCAGAATAAGAGAAGAGTCAGTCAAGAGCCAGATTTTACCTGGGATTCTTTTGTGCCCACCTTACGCTACAGAATTTGTATTTCTGAGTATACCGACTATTTAGTATTTATTCACGCTTCTTTCCATTTATAATACACAGAACCCATGATTCAGAGACATCACAATAAGAGTACATAAACTAAGGTAATTTAGTAAATTGAACATTACAAGGAAGGTCGTGAACTCACTAACTAGGCCTACGCGAGAACCTAAAACTCAAACCATTAAAAATCTATTCGATGTTTAGTCTTATGAATATATAATGACTGAGTGATGAAACTAACAGTGGGCTATAAAAATTATATGTTTACGACGGCTATCACATAAAATTCGGTGACATTGCTTGTTTAATAAATCTAATTGCTTCATAAAAACTGCACTCATCTTATTTAAAGCAACATAGAAAATTTGACACAATTGAGGTTAAAGGTGACAAGTTAGGATCGGTCGGGCAGGACATAAAGGCGACTGTACTATCCGTTCCAATCTCGACACTCGAACGACAGACTTACTTAGCGGTGCTTGGATTCCACGTCGGCGGCAGCATCCCCATCTCCATGTCGCCGTCGTCGCTGCTGCTTCGTATCCGCTTGCCCTTCCCCTTGCCGCCGCTGCTCGGGCTGCCTCTCATCAGCTGGGTCGGCGTGATCTTGATGCGGGGAAAAGACCGCGCCGCCGCCTTCGGACCGCCCACTTTCACGGCCGACTCGGGGCTTTCCTTCTCTTTCACTTCTTTCAGGGGCTTCGAGAAAAAATGAGAACATTTCATGACACAACGGAACCCCTTTAGTACATTTCACAGGGGATAAAGCTGGCCTTCCATGAACGCGGTATTCGCTAAGCGTTTTTTTACCGTGCCACCATGCGCAGCTCTCGTCAACGATTGGTCGTTTTTCAACATGGCGGCTAAAAAAAAAAACGCTTAGCGAATACCGCGTTCATGGAAGGCCAGTATAAGAATGAATAAATGAATGAATGTGGGATTTTAAAGGAGCGGTGACAGCGTGGTCATTTTGCGCCTATGTTTATGGCCGTAGATGTTTCAAGATGAGCGGGTTGCTGGTCAACCAACGGATTCGTTCGGGAGGGTTTGGCTTCTTGGGCTGAGCCCGAGTGTTCGTAAGTAGGCCTGTTAAATCGTCATCTAGACTAATTCCAATATCGGTCGCTAAACAGTATGGGCTTGGAAAAAAAATCTTTCCAACCCATAACCCTTGGACAAAAGCATTTATATAATATTTATAAAGTAACAAAAAAGTAACATCGCATGGGTATCGAACCGGGGTTTTTATTTTAGCGTGACAGGCTGGCGTCGTACCGTTCCAGCCACCTGGACACATTTATCCCATCGGGTTATACGCCATCTGGACAACCAGGGAGTTGAACCCTCCCGAACGAATCCGTTGGGTGGCCGGCAATTCGCTAGTGTTTTAGGCACATGAAGTGAGGAGAAAAGTGAGAGAAGATGATTTATAATATTCGAAGTAAAAAACTTACTAAGGAAAAAACTGGCCTATAGGTTGTACATGAGGAACGATAAAGAAGAGACTAAAAATAAAACTTACTAAAAATGTGCTTAGTCCGTGGGTGGACGAACGGGGTACATAACTAGATATGTATCCAGACATCTCCTTTCTTAGGTTTCAACTAGAAAGCGTAGATAGTAATTTTTTGTCCTTTGAATTATTGTACCTGTAAGTTGATTCATCTTGTGGACATATTTACAAGTAACATGGTGTACCGTACACCCAAATTCACGAAAAATCAAGGGCCACGATTGACCGTCCCCTTCGTCTCTTACTAATAGCAATCAGTCGTTTGTTTTGCCTGGGAAGTTTCGACAACATTATGCTAACCCTTGCAACAAGTGAGATCATAGTGACATAGAAAAAAACACACCGAACTCGGTGGAAGCAAGAAGTAGGAATATAAAACAAAATACCAATTTATCGGTGACTAAAAATATCCTGTCCCATAACTCTTGACCATAAGCATTTATATAATATTAAAAAAGAAACCTGGGTTGGAATTGAATCCTACTCCCTTTGCACACAATTCAAAGTGCATGCTTTCTGATCACTTTCTACATATGTGGGCGGGGGAGAGAGGGGTTGGGGGGTGGGTTAGGCGTTATCAAAGTTGCATATAAATAAATATGTACTGTCCTATTTTTGTATTGGTGATTATGGTGAGTCCAATCCTGGAGCATTAGTGGTCATGATTTCAACCGACAAGTAGAAATGAACTGCTACACGATTTGTACACATACGCTTAACAATGGTGTATCTGTTCTTTATCACTGTCTGTAGAGTGTGGGTGGTAGGGGAAGGGGGAAGGAGGGGGGGGCAGCCTGACAGTTACAGCTTACAAAATATTGCTTCCTCTTCCCCTTCTTTAACCATAGTCATAAAAAATTCTAAACAAAGAAGAGCTCACTCAAGGTCAAGACACTTGACATACCAAGAGCATGTGCTCAAGTGACATAGTACATTGGATCAGGGAGTAGGAAACAAAACATACGACTATTTCTGATTTTTTGGTTTTAAAAGGATGGTTCAGGGTTAAATGTTACAATGGATAAAAAAAATAACAAAGATCAAGTTGAGGAAACAATTCATGCAGGAGCAATAGGATGCGAGAAAATTCAATGTGCGTCTAGATTAAAATCCCTCTTTTGCGGGGATTTTAGAAAACAAACGAAAAAGTTGAGAAAACAATGATTGGCGAGTTTGATTAGTAACAACAAATGAATGAATATGAAAAAAATTCTGTTGCACTTACCCTTGGTGGTTTGGGGGTCGCCTGCTTCTTCGGCTGCGGACTTCTCTGAGCAGTCACGCCAGAAACTCGTTTAGCTACTCGGATGATTTCTTTCTCGGGATCCTCCACACCGAGGGCTTCTTTGAAGAACGTGAAGTTGTCGGTTGTGAGGTCTACACCGTGCACTAGAAAAACAATTATTAATTCAACTCAAACTCAAGAAAATTGTATGTACTGAACAATGGACTCAGTCAATGGTAGGCCTATCATACGTTTAAATAAAGTAAATTGTTGTACCGGTAACTTGATTCAGTAGGAGCCAGTTTTACAAACTTTTAGTAGAGCTTCAATAATCTAACTATTACATATGGTAGGTTTACTTGTGTAGCATACATAGCCAAGGGCGACATCAATTTAACCCGCCCACGTTATTTTAGCATAATCCATCAACTATCAGTTTGTAAAGCTGGGTCTTAGTCTATTTAGTAAACCTATGGCCTTCGCGGTACAAACGTAACAACATTTGACTTATTAATTATAAGTTCATGTAAATCTTTTAAAAAAAGTGAACAATATAAATCTAGGCCTATTTCTTCAAGAATGAAAATCCCAATTAAATTTTCAATAAAAAGCTCTTATCAATAAGCTAGGCCTACAATCATACACAAGAAAACAGCTAAATTAACCTACTAGCTCACATGTGGTAATCCTAAATTAATTTCAAACAAAATAGTTTGAAATGAAGTTGAGAAGGAGGAATTAATAAATCCGTGAAATGACTATACGGCCTATCTTGCAATACACAAGAGTGAGGTGTGACACGTTCATGAGACAAATAGCAACCTTGCAATCTCAAACAATAGGCCTACACATAAAAACATCATTTTCCATAAGAAGAACCAATAACACCGATCTGAACAAAACGAATCACATAATTACTAGTTGTTCCTCGGTGTGAAAACTCATCGATTATCGTTCACATCATTGATGATTAATCACACTACATTGGCATCTTTCATTTCTTCATTCAATAATCGTAGAGCCGACGTTGCCGCCAGTGAACTTTCGCATTTTGTCCAACTTTTTGAAAAATGATCAAAAAAGTCATAAATCGAAAAAATAACCGCCAAAAGTACCGCAACCATGCACATTGTTGCCAGCGAATTTTCGCATTTTGCCGGCCTATTGCATTGGAATTTCCGATTCATGTTCGTCGTTATACAAAACCATTTCACATTGTCTTTAGAGTGTTCAAAAGACGACTCGCCGGGTCATTACTGTAAGTCTACTTGAGCAACATAAAGTCAAACGAGTTAAACAAACTACTGGTACCGACCCGTTGTATAAGAATTTTTATAAGAACTAGGATACTTACAATGTTCAGATACTTCTCGATTGGAACGGATTTTCTTTCCAGCTGGAGTATAGTAGTATATATCTGCCATGACTTTCGAAGAAGTCTCATTTGAGTTTCGGTACACTAACTCTCTCTTCCAGCCTGTAGAAAAACGAGAGATGAATACAGAGACAACAAAAAATGAATGAATTCCACAATAGTGTGCTTCATTAATGGATGATTTGCCCCGAATAAGGAGATGAAAAAAAGCACTCATCGAAAATATTCTAATATCAGTATTTTAGCATTGTTATTGTAATCCATCTATTCTGAGGATTTCATGATAACAATAACATTGAAAATTGAAAAAATATAGTTTTCGAACACCTAGGTCTACCAGTAGGTACTTCAATTTTAGAAAGTGGCACGCAGCGAGATTTTATCAAAAGACGTAGAAGTACACCCCACTAGCGTGCGAATCTAATTGCCTTAACTACTGAAACAACGAAACACAGTGGGCCTACACTCGGCCTGAAATACTGCCATAAAGACTGAAGCACGGTCGATCACATCCCAACACGGCCAGCTAAACGGCTCCCGACTTGCTCGGCCACTCTTTTAGCAGAGGTATAGCCATAAAGATGTCATTCAGATGTGTAGATACAGATGATTTACATTGTCTACTGGTAGGTCTACCTATTAATTTAGAGTAACTTGCTACTTACCAAAGTCGAAAGGTTTTCGAAAAGCTGGGTTTGACACGTCCACACTAGTTTTTTTATTGGCAATACTTTTTCTTGAGACATTTGCAGGACTGCTAACTAAACTTTTTCTTGAAGCAGAACTTTTGCCATTTCCTCTAGCAGCAGAAAGTGAAGGACTATTAGTGGCCGAGCTAGTAACTTCAGACGTAGTCTCATCACTAGCCTTCACCGGAGAGTCATTTAAATTAGTATTTGAAATGTCATTGGAGCTTGTTACTTCTGATGACACTTCGGACAGGAGTTTCATATTGTCGAAGCTTCCATCGGCTTCCTTTACGTCCTCATCTTCAGACAGGCTGGGTTTTCCATTCTCAACAGATTTTGTTGCTACTTTTACAGCAATGTCTGCAGCATCAGCAGCGTCGTTTTCAGGGTCAACGTCCATTTTATCACTGTCGGACATATTGTTTTCGCAGTCCAACTCTGACTCAGCCTCACCAAGTAGTTTTGTTAAAATGGGCTTTGCCTTTCCATCGGGTGAAGGTAACGACTGAAAGCCATGGAATTCTTCAGAATCTTCAGACGATACCTCAGTTTCATTTTCTTCACTTTTCAAAGCCTTAACAGCATCTTCTTTTACTTCAACTTGAGGTTCGACAGAAGTGGAATGATCCACAGAGTCGGTTACGTTATTCACCTCTAGGCGTAGGCCTAAAGTAACGTCATCGTCTTTGGGTACGTCGGTTTTAGGTACATCGTTTTCAATCGACTTCACTGCAGGTGAATCTGTTTCTTCAGAATCGACTTTCGATGCAGAATCAATATCCACTGGTGAAGGCATGCTTTTACTGATACTAGTTCTTTTCAATCCCACCCTTCGGGGGCCTCTGCCTTTGGTTATTGTAGCTTTCTCAGTTTCCATAACAGTGTGGGAGATATATCTTGAACAAAGAAATGGAAGACCTAAATCACTAGGCCTATGACCTGGTGTAGGGAGGGTAGGCTAGGTACAACAATAATTAGGCTGAGCAAAATGGCTAGTTTGAAGCCAATAGCGTTCAAGCTGCATGCATAAGCGACCAATGAACACTCGGGGTTCACCTTGGCTAGGCTAGCCAAGCAATGAACCTAAACACAACTTACGCACTATCCCAGTACAGCTATGTAAAACTCAAACTCGAAGTTGAGCTATACAAATTAATTTTCAATATAATTACAGACATTATGACATTGTACTTACAACCATCCGCCACGCCAAATCGTTTTTAAATACCGATGAACATGTATTTTTTCCGCTCCGCTCACACACCGCTCACATAAAACACGATGTCAGTTTCGCAACCGACTATGCAGAGGGCAGTGCAGTCGCTCTGCTCATCTATATCGGCGGGAACCTGAAAAATGCACCCAACGCTTACGCCAGCGCTGAACGGATATGTTCTCAACTCAAGATTTGAATGATAAGTGACTAAATATCATACGTCATTTTTTTCCACAACATGCGCCATGGTCAAAGATGAGAACAGGGAGTGTGCCTACTCAACGTGAAAGACGTTTGCGATGCACTGCAAACCACCTGCTAACGACGAATGACGTTTGTTTACGTGAGGTTAAGGTTGACATTCAAAACACAGAAACTTGTCACGAAACTATATTTTATTACTACCATACTACAAGTTTTGATAGTTCAGAAATAGTCAACCTCTCTTTCCAAAGACCGGTCGTTAGGGCTACTGATTTTATTGGATGGACAAAAAGTGATTTTACAATGTTGTACATAGGCGTAGTAATAAGTTTAGCAGTTTACCTTGTATCACCTGCAAATTCTGAAGACTTACTCAGGGATACTGACCCAGAAGTTCAGAGTTTAATTGCAATGGGAAGAGATCAGTACAGAATTATACATGATAGAGGGACGTTGCCAGTTTATGGTAAATGTTGGTTGGATGCTGTGAATAATTTACACGAGGGATGTAAAAATCTCTCTCCAGATGTTCAAAGTAGCGTAGCTCTTTTGTTTACCGATTGCTTCCTTATTATGTCGCATCACAAACCTTATTCATGTGAGAAGAATGCTGAAGAAAGAAGAGAGTGCCTCACCGGTATGACTGATCGGGCATTTAATGCGTACAGTAATTTTTTCACCGACGTGCATAGTATGTGCTTCTTCCTAAGATCAATTGTTTGGCGTGAAGAAACTGAAAAGTCTATACACAGGCTATCAAGAACATCGACAATTGTTGCCGAACAATTGGAACAAGCAGAAGAACTGCAATCAACTCTGCTTGAACATCAGAAACAAAGCATGTCAGTTCAGTTAGAACTTCTGGATAATGGATTATCGTTGAATGGTATTTTACTTTCGTCTCAAAACAGCCTGCGTGATATCATGACAGAATTTCGACACTCGACTCTCGAACAGAAAAAATTACTGTTCGATGTTTTTGATAGGTTGTCAACGTTACAAGCGTGGGCAGTTGGAGAAATATCATGGCTTGACACTATCGTGTTTTATTTAACAAGCACAATAATATCATACATCATAACCGCTACACCTCGTACCCAGGGCGCAAGGATTTGGATATTTATGGCAATTTCTGTTAATGCATTTATTGAAAGGAGTGTGTGTGCTTACCTTCTACAGGACAATACTTCGGAATTAAACTACTTCAACCAGCATCTTCATTGGTGGATATGGATGTGCAGAAAAATATTACTAGGGATTTGTGCGTCATTGCTGATCTTTTGCTTCTATACCTATCGTGATTACAACATGGTCAATCACGATTTGTTAATTAAAATACAAAAACAAAATCTGGAGTTGATTGAACAAATAAAAACATTAGACGTCAGATTTTCCCAGAGTCCACTAAAAACCATCATTCCATCTTCGTATAGCTGTGTAGCTAGGGCGCCCGTTATTAATCAAGTTGGCGGTGGATATGGATATGTACGTGCTTCAACACCGTTGCGTGATCAAACAAGAATTATAAGTGAAGATGAGTTTGACAGTTTGTTATCAACAATCAGCGATTCATCTGAATCGGCAACGAGTGGAGCTTCAACGAGTACAGCTTTAGTCTCAACAGAGACAATATTTGCCCGCAGAGGACGACCTAGGAAACCTGTCATGGAGATTGAGCCATGGTATCCACGCTATAGTTTAAGAAGTCGTGATAAGTCAAGCGCAAGTGTTCATGAAAATTCTAAGAATTGAGGGGTTTTTAAATGCACATTTGAATTGCTATTTTTTTCATGAATTAAGTACCGGTACCGTAACTAAATTAATATTGCTATTCGCTAGTAACAATAATAATTACATAATTAATTAATATTGTTTCAGGTTATTTGAATCTGAAAATCCGTTACAAAATTCCCCCATGTGACGAGTCAAAACACAAGTTGATAGCACAAACTGCCGACAACAGTATCCGGTACTAGTGAGCCTGTATATAGGGGTACTCAAATGACTACCTCGTCAGTCATCCTATGGTTTTCAGTCACTTCGATTTTATGTCTGCCAACCGGTGAATAGAATAAGTGGAGTCATTCAATGCAGTGCAGTTTTCATCCCAGTGATACATGCGTATATATTCTACTATCAAATAGATTTTTCAACTTATCAAGGAATAAGCCTAGATGTACGTATTTATTACAATCGAGAAGATTTTATATGAAATTATTTTAAACAATAAAATAACCTCAAGTACGGTACCGGTACCGTAGTCTGCTAGATCATAAGCATGAAATGCTATCTAGTTGTATGTACCCTACCAATATATTGTACTTACTTACAGGAATACTTTACCGGTACCTCGATTGCGGGATACTTACATAAAATAAAACAAATGAGTCGCAATAACTTTTTAAAATTTATTGTGTTGTTTTTATGTTCAAAACAAAATATTGGTAACTCGGCACTTGACACAAATCAACTAATAATATGCGATTACCTATAAGTACGGTAATTTACGAGTTCTGTATTTCAAGTAGAACTGGTACATGGTATGTCATACATATTTCAACCTTTTTGTGTAATATTTTTACCATGTAGGCTAAACATGCCATAATTAACATTATTGTATACACTATTCATCATCTCATGTGATTTAAAGGTAGTATAAAAACACCAAAGTTCACATAACATGATAGGCAAGACAAATCTTTTATACTCCAATGACTTCTCTCAACATACAGTCAAAAAGGTTGATCAATTAAATGTTGTAGAGATGTGTGGTTTTTATCAATTTAGTTGTTTACTATCATCCAATAGTGATCAAATGATGGTTTAGTGATTGATGTTTGTAAATGCATTCAGGAGTAATCCACAGCTATATTATTCGACGATCATTTTAATTTGGCTAAGATGTAGGCTACCATAACAGATTTCTTAATACCGTAGTTGGATATATTATTTGAAATTTACCAAAGTTATTTAAGAATTATGTATAGACCCTATAGGCCCACGTGAGAGAGCCCTACTGGAAATTACCAACGTGGGAATATATCCAACTGGCGGTTTGAAGTTTTCATTACTCCGGTTACCCATGTTATTTGTTTTCACCAACTCTCAGATAAAGGTTAACTGGACTTGGAAATACCGGGCCTTAGCTTCATTAATATTAATATTAGGTAGATCTCGAATTATTTAACTGTGGAATAATTATACATATATTATAAATATGTAGTACCGGTGAGAAACTCCATTTTAGTCATACATAATGTCAACTCGAAATTAGATGTCTTATTTATATTGTAGTCCAGGGATCTCCAATTAAAATCTATTATTTTTGCCCGAATCTCTAGTGGCTAAAAATTTACTGGCATGTGCAAATAATTACGGTAACCATCTCATTTGATCTGAATAAATTTATTTGTTAGCCTACAAAACAATAACACAGGTGACATTGTGAGTTGTTTTTAGTTTATACATTTATAGCTTGACCATTACACATTGATTATGAGACCAAAGCTTCAATAAATGGAAAATAAAATAGAGTTGATCATAATTAATAGTTTAATTTAGTTCTTGTACTTATTATAGTTTATTCATATATATTTGTACACACTCTTCATCCATAAAATTACTTTATAATAGTATTTAACTTTGGCTTAATAAAATATGTTCATCTTTTAAAAAATGGCAGTAAATATGTTTTTCCTAAGTCTCCTGAATCCTAACCATACCATGTTACTTTCCAAGGCACCCCATTCCACATATTTATCAAACCCACAATAGTACTTTGATGAATTTAAAATTATTATAGCTTAATTCATTTTTTAAAAATAAACCTACCATAATATGTTATTAGAATTGGTAGCAAATCGAGTATATTATCATGATTTAATAACTTGAAATCGCATGAAAAGGCAGGGTTTCCGCACACGTAAAGTAGGCAGTTTGTCGTTGGTTAACCCGTATATTATTGTTGGTACTGTAGGCTACGACAAATGGAATAAGTTGATATTAATTTATTCCGAGGGAATTTGAAAACATTTTAGACGTACATTTTGTATTCTTTGTACGTTTGCTTTTAAGTGCCTGTCTATTGCAACTGTGTATCTAAAATATGCTACTACATTACATTGGTAGGTCCTATGTATTACTGAGTTATAACAAATGCGGAAGTCAAACTACATTTCTTTTCAAATACTTTGTAGGTACACCGTACATCTACCAGAGTGTAAACTTCTATTATCGATACCAGTTATGTATAATGTATTATATTAATATCTAAATCTAAATGTGAACTTTACAGGACTATATAATTAATAAAATTTATATTATTAATTACACTTACAGGTAATTTTGTATATATTTAAAACATAAACAACTGTATTAAAAATCAAATAACAAACTTTATACATAGTCTACGCTTCGGTCAACTTCCAAGTGGTAACGTGCACGTCAACCTCATTATGACGTTGGAAAAGATGACTTGATAATAAAATTCTTGTCTGTTTAATTAATTATAGATAAAACAGCATATTTGAAGGTTCAATTTAATTTTTTTGGCTTTGGTTTCAAGTTTAATAATTCAAGAGTTCAATTTCTATTTATCAAAAACAAGCTTTTTTGAAGAACGCACTGGTTGGAGCATGTTTTGAAGAGTCCGATCTCACGAAGCAATACCGACTGAGAATTGTGTACATTTGGCTCGAAGTACCAGTTGAAAATTCAGAAGAAAAAGTGTGACAGATTGTTTTTGTGACGTATCGAACGACGTCAACTTTCCGGTCAGTTCTGCACGTTTCCGGTTCGAGAACGCGAAATCAAAAGGATCACAAAGAATGAATGCAACTTGTTTTTAAAGCTCACGTTGAGCAAATTAAGACATCATGCACACACTGCTTTATAAAAACGGACTATTTCTTTGTTATCTAGTTTTGTTTCTATGGATAATAATGCTGTCACCACGGTGAGAACCAGTGACATCTAATCGCTTGGTGCATTATTGGGTATAAATCGTGCATTTTTGATGACATGCACAGAAACAATTTATGTAGAGCTATCACGTTCAATTACTCATGTACAACCCAACTAACAGCTAGGTCACATGACACATCGACCTTACGGCTTTGAATCTAACAATTTGAACGAAGTACTGCGAGACATTCCTGAAGGCCTTGCAATCAAAGTACTTGCAGGCTGCAACCTTGAATTATAGCTGCAGTAACACCAGCATATTTTTGGTTTTTGGCATGTACAGTAAACTCTCATTAATGCGAAATGGAAGGGATCCGAAATAAAAATTTGGATTAATAAAACAAAAAAAAATTCCACGAAAATCGTCACTCTTCCCGTTTAGAATTTAGTCAATTTTATATTGCGCGCAAGAGAAAGCATCGATCAGTGAGGCCCTAGCAACGATTTCTATTACCTAGTATCAGCCGGTAGCATAGCTGCTATGCTACTGGCCAAAACTTCATAATAGAAACTGTTGCTAGCCTCACTGATCGTATGTACTCGGCTAGCTTCGACTACGCGCGATTCTTGTATGGCCCATTTCTATTGGCGCTCGGCCGTCGCAAGTCAGACAAACGCGTGTTCCGAGCTCAACATCATAAGGTCAGACCGCACTCGGTCGGATGACTCGCACAGAGCAGCAAAAATTTCAACGTGCTCCGACTTATTCTTACGCGTCAAACAAAACGGATGGAAATTGGGAAAATAATGATTAATTCAAGGAATTCGCTCCAACTATTTTGAATGATCCAATCCGAAAACTGTTGAAGCAATTGACGTTGAGAGATATTAGTTCAAATTACAGTTTAGCTGGAATTCAAATTAACTATAGTAGTTTACATTGAAATACCTATATCTCCAGCTGGGGACCGACTTCAAGTTAGAAATACGTCAAATTTTGAATTAACCGACTTCTGATTAACGAGGGTTTACTGTAGCTGGTTGCACAGCTCTGTAACACTATGGCACGTAACTCTTTTCCCGACAAAAACGAGATTATTCTTGATATCATATTTCCACTACACTCGAAACGATTCACCCATTTTCAATATAACACGCTAACTTTTATAGATACATCAATTGTGTTTATATATGAATTGATTAAGTCTTCACAATTCATATTACTGGCTATTTAAATGGCCATTGAAATAATTACTGGCTATTGACAATGATAATTTACGCGAATAATTGTTGGAAATTTCCTCGTCATGATACAAATTACTCGGTCAAAGAACTTTCTTTTCATCTCACGGTACCTAATGTTAATGAAATAAGCTGCCAGACATAAAGATGACGTCCTACGGTAAAATGCCCGTTCTGTGAAGTAGTGTTTCGTACTTTGAAGCCAAAAATGTAAAATTATAAAATCGATTAGGCATCAGTCGCCAAAAATACAATATTGGTACCTTGTTTAATTTGAAAATTGCATAATATAATTATCATTAAGAGACATGTGAAAATAGCAACTGTTATGGAAGTGATGAAATCTAAATGTGCTTTAATCCATGATTTTCCAATATTTATTCACGTTTCAATGAATTTGATGTTCTTCAATTGTGTTGTTGAAAAGGCAACAGAGAGCTATAAACGTATGATTACGCTAGGCTTCAATATATAACGCTATATGTGGAAAAACAATGTTGTAGATTCTATGCTCACCAGAATTATATCAATTGATGTGAAAAAGGGTGAAGTTGAGATGAATTTGGAAAACCAATGTTAAGTTGCAAATGCAGTTGACGGATGAGGTGTAGGTTTAATCCGCCGGTGGATTTTCTAAAAATATCATTTGTAGTATTTCTGTAGTATGCCTAATGTATGTTATATAATGGTTTTACCAGTACCATACTGTTATTACGCTAGAGAACGTTGTTCCGCTACAAAACACGGCGTTTAAAAATTATAGATGCAACAAAGTACTAGGTACTATTCAAATTCTAAATGCAATAAATAGAAAAAATAGGATGCTATGTTTACATGTCCCTTACTATTATCAACTAGATCCGAGACTACTTATCAAGCCGTACATAATTACGACTATAATAACGTATATTAAAAAATCTTTTGTATCTAAAAATTAAGATAACTAATTAACTATCACAAAGAGTTCAATTGTTCAACACAATCTTACTTTTATGCAGCACCAATGAACTTGTTTTCTTTTCAAATTATCAGTTAATCAGGTATCTGTCATACCTGACAAGTTAATATAACGATGACTTTGTAGCTCAACTGTGGCAGAGACCTCTAAAACACCAAACAGTTCTATCGTCTCATTTCGGGAGTCGACACTTGGCTGCAGCTACTTCGGCCAGTAAGTCCATATTATTGAAGACATCTGGTTCGACTACTGATAAATCTGAAATGAAATGATTGAATCATTTAGGTGGTTATATAATTTCAAATACTGTAGCCTACTCGACGAAATTAGAAAGCCTTAGAAAGCTGAAGACGAAATTGGCTTTAGGCCGAAACTGGCCGAAATTGGAATTAGAAAGACGAAATTAGAAAGCCTTAGAAAGCTGAAGAAAGCCGGACGGGTGGGGTTTCATTTATACATTCGTTGGTCAGGGGAGTAATTTACTATGCCCTTTTAGTTTGTACACTTAAAGTAGTGTTTTAATGTGGGGAATATTGACATCACTGTGTATATTCATTATTTAGCACGTACAATGTCTCGTCAGAACGTTTTTGCTTCCTGCTCAAGCTAAGAATGTGTGGAAAATAGCTGCTAATACCTGCGTTCATCATTTATATCCGATTACCATTAAGTTTGCCCGACTTTGTGATGGAAAATTAATGCTAATTTTAAATTTGACTAATGCTATGAAATAATTTTTGAAATAACTACCGTACCGGAACTGGTAATATTGAAAACCAAATAATCAATGCTATTCTTTCATGCCTCTAATCATTTATAATGAATTCAAATCACATCAACAAAACTAATCGCACGGCAGTCAAACATTTACCTCGAGATGTCTTGATGTTGAGGGGGTCCAAGTGTGTGATTGTTTGTTTCCTCGCTTTCCTCTTCTGACTTCCAGTCAACGACATTGCTGGCCCGACGTTTGCTTCAGGTTCGACTATGTTATTTGGTTTTACAGAGGGTTTCATCTCGCGATGTATTTGCGTAGTTTCTAGAAATAAACCAAAATGACACATAAAAAAAAGACATCCGGTAGATTTAATACCGCACCTAAGCCTACTCGAAATAAAGAACAAGATCAATTCATCAAATTTATAATATTCAAATGGTATTATAAAATGATTTATTTTTGATTTGTCTTCGATTTCAAATTGACTCACCATTTGTACGCTTATAGGTTGGTTTAATGCAAGCGGTAGGTGAAACTATTGTTGACACTTGGGAAGTTTTACCTAGAAAGAACGCATTACAAAATATATATAACATATCACATGACATAATATTGACCAGACGATCTTTCACTTGCAAACTAAGATGTAGTGTACTGGTGATTTTTATGACTACGTAAATGCAGCTTATGCATTGTAAAATGAGCAAGAATTTATCTGGAAGGTTAATGGAATGCTATGAAGGCCTACACATCTTGATTTTGATTCTATTTTTAAAAATATTTTGAATCCAATTTTTTTTTTATTGTTTTGGTTTATTTGACTCAAGGTTATAGCTATCTACGATGGATACACAACTGAGAGCGACGTTTGTTCGATAAACCGATCTAAGCCACTGAGATTGACTCCTCAGGCCATCAGAGCCCTGTTTCTAGTTTATATAGGCGATCTACGTGGCGTTCTAGGTTTCTTAGCACTGGAGGTGATTGTCTCCTGGGAGAACATGGGAGAAGTCCAAGTTGCATATTCGTCGTAGATAGCTATACTCCTAGGTTTGACCTGTTCCATTCATTTAATAATAATTTCAGATTTGTACATTCATATCAACAAAAGAAGAGGGTGCCGCCCTTGGTAGCTCAGTCAGTTGAGGCTACACTTCAGTTACTACCGCTAGCAATAATTGACTTAGCCACCGGGGCGGCAGTTTCATAATTATCTGCTCTTTCGTACCCCTGTATAACCTAGTTGTTGGTGGGCCGAAATAAAAACTTTAAATAATGTTTATTAGAACATTAAAACAATGTAGGTCTACAATCTACAGTAAGTAATCCACTGTTGATTGAATTTCATGATAATCCAAATTTTGCGGTGATTCAAATAATATTTCCGGTTCTCACAAAATTTTAACCATAACCTCAATGTTAAATATTTCTATAATTCCAACTTTTATTATTCAAATGGAGATTTTGTTCTATTGAATTTAGAATTGAAGAGGGTTTACTGTAAATTGATATTTGTCTGTTTCAATCTGGAACTGTTGAATTTATCCATTTGCATATCTTGAAATTCTCATGTCGAGTCTTCCCTGAGATTACGATTCAATCTCAGTTGTTGGCTTCAGACTCCAATTTATGAATATTACACAATCTCGTACTTGAACCCAAAAGCTTGGCTAACTCAGCCACGCACATTTTTGTGAATCAAAATTATATACGGACTACTGTACATACATACTAATTCAAATGTATAAATCGGGTAAAAATTGATCATTTTCGAAAATAAGAATAATACCGGTACCTCCATATTGAATAGTTACTACCATTATGTTAATGCTGCTTAACGACCCCACCAATAGCTAGGTTATATGGGGTCCATTATTTTAAACTTAACCATTAGACCTACTTGTTTATTAACTTACCGATGACGATTTTTTTCCGAGCTTTTTTCCTGAGCTGGAAATCTTCCAGGCTGAGTTCTGGTAGAGCGTCAATTTTCTCGTCTAGATTGAAATCTCTGTAACAATAATGGAAATCATAGAGCAAATAAACTTGTGACGGATCTGCCTGAACATAGAACTCATTGATAGGCCTATCATTGCTTTGGAAATATTAATATCATCTTTAAATATGTGCCTAGAAAAGTTGTGTAAATTTATTGTAAGCGATGTTGATCATGCTGATGTATTGTTATGTTAAATGACGGATGATACTTGAAGTAAGGTATGAACCACAAATTTAAAAATTCAAATTTAAATTCATTCAACACAAACCTTACACTACCAAATGGTAGCCACAACTAAAAAAGCCCTAAAAACAAAAAATGATAACCTGAAATCTGACATCAACTATTCTATCTATACTGGTACTCATACTTACGCTGCACGAAACCGTTTCTTCGGAGACGAGTCAGAATAGGATTCATCCGACGACTCGGAGTGCTTGCGAATTTTCCTCACTGCGACAGCACCTTTATGTAGGCCTACTTTCTTTCCACGCATTTTAAAATTGGAAACTTCCTTTTTCACTCGCTGCTGTTTCTTCTTCACTGGCGGCAACGTCAACGGTTGAACGTCCACTTCTAAATCTCGAGAACTTTCAGAATATGCAGAGTCTGTCCTTTCGCTAGTGGTCGATGATCCAGAATCCAGTCTTTCTCTCCTACCCATTGCTACGGTATCTTTCCTTTTTCCTCGTTTGTTCACCGCAAACCTTCCCGCATTCATGAACTGTAGGTATCGCAATCCTTTGCAAGCTCGAGAAGATTTACGAGGTTGGGTTTCTCCAGGACTAGGCAATAACACCTTGAAAAAAATCAGTACTTGTTAACACCATCATAGGCACCATTCTCCACTGAATATATATATATATATATATATATATATATATATATTGTACGTCCTCTGTTCCATTTATTAGATCGTAGATACTGGTACCAATATCAATATGTTTGGTTCTAAAGTTTGTATCAAAGTTATACTGCCATCCAATCTCATGACAAAATTTATGAATTTGAATGCTACTATATGTTATTAATTCATTTTAGTGTTTATATCATTTACTAGGCAGACCTTCAAGATGTCACCATTCAATATTGGAAGAAATTCAACTGGTGGATCAAAACACGTGTGGAACAAACTGCGGTACCCTAACGAACCGCTTAAAATAACTTCCTAGGCCTATGCCCAGTGAGTTATGCCTATGTCCAGCTAGCTCCAAGAGACTAGGGCTTTGATTGGTTCAAGTTTTCTAAAAGAGTTGGTGTATTTCCATTGTTGATAGTACAAAATCCTAGCCCTGCTTATGGTGCTGAGCCATAACATATGTCATGTGATTGCAGTCTAAAAGACCGTGACTTATTAAATAGCACTGCTCTAGTAACTAGCTATTAGAGGTCGAAGTTAGAACGCATGTCAAAATGCAAATTTATCGACACAGCTGGGCGAAGGATGTTATTTCAAGTGGTTGGTGCATGTAGAGTCCTGCACAACGTTCTAACCATTTTGGGTTAAAAATAAAAATGGTAATCACAAAAACTTGCATTGAGATATCACCATGCACCACAGAGCATAGTGGGAAGCCACTTCATATCGGGAATCTAATAGGATCTATTACAAGACAACCAGCTTACCTCGTGTTCGTTTGTCTTGAGTTTGATATTCGCCAATTTATCAATAGGATCAGTCACAGGAGAAATCTCAGGTACGTTGGCCAATGGTATATTGTAACTTAAGGTAGTAGGCTCGCTTGTGTCAGTTATTTCTTCCTCGAATGTAGAATCTAGAATGTTCTCGTTACAGAGTAGATCATCTTCTTTCGAATTTGGTTCATCAAATTTTTCTTTGCATAACAGATCTTCATCCAATTCTATTTTCATTAGATTATTCCCATTTGTACTATATTTTGGTATAATGTTGGTTAGGCTGTTGGTTTCAGTGACAGGAAGGTCTTCATCTCCAGTATCTAATGATTTGCTAATCTTATATTTCATATCTAGACGATACCTTTCATTTGACCAATTATAATTAGGTTCTACTTTACTTTCTATTACTTCTTTGTCATAATTTGGTTCCAGTTTTGAGTCTATCTTTGAAACCATCTCTTTGCTGTTAGAAATGAGATTTGGACATGCTTTATATGACTCGACTTTCTTCACATGTTCTTCACTTTGTTTATACACATTATTGTTCATCTGTATTTCATATTCTGAAAACCGGTCAGCATTCCAATTTGAAACAACAGGTAGCCCTACATCTGGGTTTGGTATCCCTAAATCTGGGTTTACTAGTCCTACAGTAGGTTTTGATTGCAGCTCACTGACTTTTGAGGGAGATTTGGGACTACCTAGTGGTGGGTCTTGTACAGTTTCACTCAAACTTGTCGGAGAAAGTTGTTCGGAGAATAAGCACAGTTTGTCCACTACCCTATCAATAATCTGTTGCTGTGAAGCTTTCAAAGTAGTTTCACAAGCCTTAGGCTTGATTTGTTCGGAAAGTTCAACACTTGCTGGCACTAGATCTAGATTACCAACCCTCTGCATGCCATTTTGATCCTCCTTCGTGGGTTCACAACTAGGATTATCTTGGCAAGTTTTACGTTCTTTCAATGAACTCATTTGTTTTGCAGCATGATTTCGTAGTTTTGTAAAGGGAGAAGGATATATTATTGGTTTTGTCTCAGGACATAGATTTTGATGACTGTCTTCAAGGTTGAATTCCTGCTCTTCTTCGAGTTTGTTTACAGTGGGCTGAAAAGCAACATAACCTAACTTTAGTTACGGTAACTTACTACATAAAAAATCAACACTTTAAATGCCATTCACTACTCTGCATCACTGAAAGAATCAAGAAATATATTTGATAAACCTACCTCTATTACGAAAACAAACCTGTAAGGTTTAATTTTCACTGTTATCACGTTTTAAAAGCATATACCCCCCCTGTTAAAGGTCAATGGCTTTGTTTTGAAAAGCTGCCATTAATAATTCACGCATTAAAAATGCCCTGAGAAAACAGAAGCTTCTAGATTTGACTAAAATATGAAAATACAATGTCATAAATACCAATCTGTTTATCCTCATAGGTTTATCCAACCAATTTAAAAAACTTATGTAGCTTTGAAAATATGAGAATAAAAAAATAATATTCTGCTTCAATCTTGTAGGCCTAATTATTTATTACACCAAACCTTGAGATTTGACTACAGTAGGCCTTCATTGAAACAGGCACTTGACAAATTTTAAAAATCATAGAGACAAAAAAGTACAATGGAGCCGACCTACAACAATTTAACAATAAAATATATTAAAATATCATTCAAGTTATGTAGGCCTAATTAGTGATTGACACATATTAAAATATACTTGCTAAATGAAATTAATATAGATTCTGTATAATATTTCATAGTCGACGACTGTACGTATAGGCATATAGATCTATTTTATGATGTATCGCGGTAATTTAATAGATGCTGTACCAGTACGATGCAGTTTCTACTTTCCTATTCCAAAGCGCACTTTGCCTCACTGGCAGAGCCCTCAATGAAATTAGGCTGAAACTGAATTTTTTGTAAGGTCTAGCGATCACAATATACTAAAATTGCAGCTGCATATGTACAAATAATATTTTTTTGAAGAATATTAATGAAATATTCAGATTTTTAACTGGTGCTTGGAACTAATAATGATTCATTCATGATTGGGAATGTCAAAAAATTATTTAGTTGTGATGTAAATGCTTCAAAGTATTTACGAATGTGAGAAGTCATACCAATTACCAATATAATACACAAATATAACTGGTTAAATATGGTTGTATCACATAATTTTTTCTTTTTCTTCTTATATTTCTTTATTCTATGGTCGTAGGTCTATGTGTATTTTGATTTTGTTATAGAGAATTTTGAGACTCTATGGTTTTTTAAGGACGAGATTTACGATCAGAAACTCAACTACATCTTTCAAAAGCATTACATGCTTAAACCTTCAGTAAGTATCTATACAATCGAAATATTTCAATTATTATTATTCAGTTGGTAAACGACTTTCTTCGTTTGTGGATACAAGCATACCAATAAACGGCAGCTTGAGCCATTTTTTCAATATCGTCGATTGCTCCAATCGTGAATGAATAAAAATAAATTCCAAGCAACAGTTGAAAATGTGATGTTTTTGGTTTCACCTAAATTTATCAGAAAAAAATATTCTCATTACCTGCAGCAGCAAATTGTAGTTATGTGATGCCCTTTAAATAACCCCATTTATGTCATTTATAAAATGACATTATTCCCAAAATGGTTTAGCCTATACATAGGCGTTTGCACAGACATGCAGAGTCAGCTCAGGCCGTACCTGAACGTTCATTTACGTTGGGTTTATCAATGCACTGTAATGATGACTACGATCTATTGACGTTGGACGAATGATTAATGAGTTGATGGGATGATGAGATGAGGGTTTCTAAGGTAATGGGAAGGAAAGTAGGAAGCAACTGTGGGCTATATTGTAGGAACCATCTCAGCACTAGCCTAGATTATAGAGGGAAACCACGAAAACGAATATTATAACTCCACCCTGATTCGTTCTTCTACTCGGGTCGTGTCTCCTAATACAGACACATTGTAAAATGACGTTTTCGGTATACAAGATTTTTGACCCGTATAACCTAGCTGTTGGTGGGGTCATTTTTGGTGTACAATATTTCCGGGGTATGAGCAACCCTGGAAGTGTTTAAATATCTACAATAATTCACCATGCGCGCCAACTATGCATCCACTTATGATAACCGTTGTACCACAGTAATTAAAAGTCGAAAAAATTAACATCTGAATAACTTTATGGGCAGTCTGGCCTTGGTTACTACAACTAGTACTGTAATAGCTCCACAAAAATCATCTAGTCATTTGAAAGAGTTATAAATAGAATATAAATTTCATATTTAATGGCAATAAGTACCATAACAAAGTGTGTTGCTTAATAATAACATAAAAGGATATTATGAGTAATGACTAATGAACAATAACAAATAATGAGACAGAAGGCTCAATGTTGTATGTATTATAAATGCAAATGTAACGGTAATGTACAGGACGGCATCAGGTTTGATTTTTTAAAATCAACGTCGAAATCTTGATAAACAATCATTGTTTCCCAATTGAGGCAAAGGATGAGGTAATAAAACAGTTTAGAAGTGGCAAGTCTTGGTTTTTTAAATAAACCCTTGACCAGTATCTGATAGAATATTATCTTCTCTCATTCAGTCTTATCACCTTTTAGATTTGATTTTCTCTTCTTTTCTTTGTTTCTTCTTCTCTCAGTTGATTAGAATATCACTAGAGTGCGTTAGCTCCGAGGTTGACATTGCCTCCTCATTGCACAACAGTCAATTCCGTTTTGTTATTGAATTAATCTCGATTATTGTATACAAGTGTAGCAAAGTTGGCCTTGAGAGAACAGACTAGCAATATGTGAATTTATGAGAGAATCAAGGCCTATATTATATTGTATTGTAGTGTATTTATCATCTATTATTGTCCCGTGGGCCAGTATAGTGACATGGTCCATAGTACTGGTATCGTCAGAGCGTTATATCCAACTCCATGGGCAAAGCATAATGATAATAATAATAATAATATAACATAATAATAGTTACCGGTATTATAGCAGTAATAATAATGTTGAAATAAAATAATGAAGAATACAATGTTTCATCGTCACCCGACAAACGTTACTAGTTAATACCTGAATAGGATTTTTTTAAATTTGACCACTGCCTGAAGTCACCGGGCTTCTTATTGGTGCTAGAGGGACTATCCCGAAATTTTTAGAAGAATGTTTTATAAAATTTGGTATATTTTCAATTATCAAGGATATAGTAGTAAGCGTATTACGCGATTCAATAATTCTTAGAAATCATTTATACAGTCAATAATTTGCTTCATCATTTTAGTCTCAATTTAGCTTCATCTTCAAAATGTTATTTATTTGTATCTTCTTATCAATTCTGAATTTAAATTGAATTGTTATTCTGTGTCAAACAAGGCAACCCAATGTACATGGGCAGCGATGTGAATAAAGATATATATATATATATATATATATATATATGAACATTATATATTCATTTTTCAAGAGATGTCACTCATTGTTGTAACCAATGAACCACAATGTCCCCAGATCATGTTCTCAAATCACAACTTGAGCACGATGTAGTGTTACCAATAGACTTCATCATAATATAAAATAGGTGTACCCACTCGTGTCTTCAAAGTGAAGTAATTCTGGAATCAGAATCTGCGTCAACGGTCCCGAATGCTGATAGAGCAAATGTCAATTTTATATCGATAATAGATAATGATGTTAGCAATGGCGGCATTTGTTTTTCACGGAAATGATAGATTTTGTAAGTTCAACAATGCCACCGGTACCGTGGCCACTAATTTATTTTTCTTTTTTTCTTATGCTGCTTATGACCCCACCAACAGCTAGGTTATACGTGGGTACGAATTAGCGGGTGATAATGAAACGATCAAGTTATGATAGGTGAAAGGACGTTTACCAAAACCCATGCCTTATGCGGGACTCGTACCCACGCCCAACGGTGACTTCAGTTACTACCGCTAGCGATAATTGACTTGGCCACCGGGACGGCCATGTCGGCCACTCAAATCGTTGTCCAGGTTCTACTTAGTCCTAGCGCAACTGACGCTTTTATATTGAACTATACACGGCTCAGTAGATAATCATGTTAGCAGCGGCATTTGCTTTGCACGAAAATTGAAGATTTTTTATTTCAGCAATGTTACTTTGATCTACATCTAGTTCACAAGGGAATGCGCTAAATTGCGACCAGCAATTGGGACTTTTGGCTCTGATTTATCCACAAGAAAGCACAAATACTGGATATGTTATAGGTATGAGATTGGGTTCACCACATTATAATAAAGTCTGTTAGTATCACTACATCATGGCTTGAGTACGGTATTAGTTTGTTTACTGTAAACTTTCTAGTTGCTATGGTAACCTGACAAACATGCCATCTCCCTATCACGATGTAGTGATACCAACTTACTTCATCATATTATAAAGAAGGTGTGCTAACTCCATGATTTAACATGGGAGCCAGTTGGTGTTTTCGTGCCGTCACTTCAGAGCCAAAAGGGCACATTTCCCTGTCGCGATTTAGCGGATTCTCTTGTGAACTAGATGAGATACGAGTGGCTACAGTACCGGTGACATTGATGACGTCATTATTTGATTGTTATCAAATAACAATATGTGCATCACGCATGTTATCTATTGAGCCGTGATCAGTAGTTCAATATGAAAAGCGATAGTTGCGCTTCATGGAAATGTGCCCTCCACGACGGCGGCCATGCACCAATTGGAAGGCTAAGTTAGTACACCTTCTTTATAATATGATGAAGTGAGTTGGTATCACTACATCGTGTCCCTATTGTTGGCAAAGGATCTATAATTAAATCAGTACAAACAGTAAATACTATTGCAACATACGTGTCTAGGAACAATTGACGTTTTGCCTAAACATGCACCTGTGATTGTGTGAACCGTTGCCAGGATAATCGTAGGGCTAACAAGACTAATTGATTGTAAATTGAATTCTAACCACTGAACTTTCTTATAGGTGATTTAGATTGTATCGATTATATGAACAATGTAAATACAATTTAAAATAAATATAAGACGAAATTAAATAACAAAATAATAAGAAAATAATACAAAATAAAACGTAGTAAAATTTAAAATTGGGACGTTTTGAACACAGAATAGGTCTAGAAAGAAGGAATAGAATAAGAATAGAATAGGTCTAAGTTGGGAAAGGAAGAACTGCAGCATACTGAAGTTTATACTTGGCCTACTCATAGTGGAGAGCCCATTAATAGAACACAAGAGATGATTTGTAAAAAGATTTTGACGTTTCGGCTATTGCCTGGTGACCAAGGCATTAGCCGAAAAGTGAAAATCTCTTAGTCTTATATCAACGTGCTCTCAACTATGAGTAGATCTATCTCTACTTATGAACTTTGGTAAGCTGCTGTTTTTTCTTTCCCTTTTACCCAATTCATTTATCCAGTCTGGGGCTATTTTCCTGTACTCACAATAGGTCTAATAGTTACACAAAAGTGTGAAGATTATTATTGATGGCATCAAACTTTACGGTGAATTCAGTCAAAATATCAATAAAGACACTAGGCCTAGAATAATCGAATTCACTAGAAATACAAAAGTCAATATTTTAGTAAATAAAACAATAGAAAATTATTACAGTACTCACTGTTTGAAATTCCAAACTATTCACGTTCGTACCACACTTTTCCTCCAGTTTGTACTGAGGCATGGAATCAATCAGGCCCATGGTTTCTTGGAGATACCGCTTTTTGGGCGGTTTCGGCGGAGAGGTAGGCGACGTGGGCGTAGTTGGGGGCGAACGTGACGCTAGTAGAAGAGTAGTGAGACCACCCATTTGACTCTCATCTTTAAAATAAAATAAATATGATTACAATTGTCATAATATAAGGTAGTGTTTTTCATTGAGTACCGGTAGCTCTGTTATGTGGCTTATAATGTAAGGAACTTTCGAGGAGTTTTACATTTCCTAGCCTCCAAGTTCTAATTATCATAATTATTTGTTGGAATTTCATTTCAGTATTTTCAGTACAAAAGTTATGTAACAAGTAAAGCCGGCTTATTTAGAGTGCTCCATCTTTGTTTCTTTGCTTACCTACTCACTGAAGCAATATAAATATTAAGAATATAAAGCAAGAAGGTCTTTAGATTTAGTGCTCTAGTATTGCCTAAGGCCTGGTTTTGAAAATATTAGACTGTGTATAGAATGAAAAATATAAAATATTGTGAAAATATAAATTTATTGATGCATTTAGAAGATTTAAATTGTATTAAAAACATCTTTCAAACATTTATTTTGAAACATGGAAAAAAATTATATTCGGATTTTAATATAGGTTATCTAGGCCTACACCTTCGCCTTGTCGAAAATGCTGAACTATCGGTGTTATCTCATTTTCAAGATGGCCAGGGCCGTATTCAGGTTTTGCGCCGCCCTAGGCAAATAATTTTTGCCCCTCCCCCCCACCCCTATATTACGTAGCAATTACGGTCAAGAGCCTGTGACGACTTGCATTTAGGCCCAATACAAGCTTCAACTGGTTGTAATAACATTGTTGGAAATGAAGGCAGGTGATCAGAAGATTCAATATTTTAAAAATATAATGCAAGGCCGCAAATAAGGTGACTGATAATCCTAGACCCCCGCGCTACAGTTTAAAAAATAGAACAAAAACAACTTCGAAATAACAGTCGTGACCCGCCTTTGATTATGTGGAGTTTCTACTCATTTCTTGCAATAAGTCAATCATGATATTTTTTTTCAGTTGCAGATGTTTGTGCAAATATAGAAAATATACAGTCTTTAAAACATTTAGGGAATGCCGCCCTAGGCAGCTGCCTCGGTTGCCTAGGCGTAAATACGGCCCTGAAGATGGCTGTTCTAAAACGCATACACATTACTTTTCTCGCATTTTATCAACAATCACAAACGAAATTCTACAATAAACTGAAACACTCTTTTGCACACCATGTTTTCTGAAAATGAAATTAATCTTTCCACTATTTATGTCAAAAATGAATACAGCCTGAAGGGATATCAATAATCATCACAGAAACTACAACTTTGAACAGTTAATTGAACAACTACCCCAACATTGTGGTTTATTGAAATATGAAGTAATAAGCCAACGTGATATGACGTAAACGACTCAAAATGAAAAAAGGACCAAAATCTTCACGAACTACTTGGTCCCGTTTTACAATATTCCATTATAAGTTGATCATCTGAAAACTTGCTATCTCTCTTTGTTAATTGTTTAATTTTAATAACAAATGAATGACCAGACTAACTGACTCATCGTCGGATTATTGAGAAACCGGATCTAAATGCTAAATGTCCAAAACGAAGCATCGTAAATGATGCGCACATTCGTTCATAAAATAATCTTAATATTTACCTGCTAGTTTCCCAGGTGTAATTGGTCCGCACGTGAGTTGGCACTCTAGCTTCTGAGGTTTGCTCTGATTGGATGGCCGCGTGATAAGCGTTCGTAATGGTGGGGCAGGTAATTTATACCACTTGAAGTCTGGATTTGCTTTCAGAAATGCTTCTTTGTACTGAAAGATGATAATAATATCTATGAAAATACCTATCTAATCTAATGATATATAAATATCTGATCAATTCAATGTTTAGTTATTTTGACGAGAATAATTTAAATTCGAAATTTGCAAACTATCACGCTGATCTGTCTTCATTTTCTAGGCTTACCAACTCAAAATCATTGTGTTTTTCCAACGAATCTTGCCAAAAGAGCTAGTATGATGAAGATGACTTATGCTGACATAAAGTATCTTTGCACAGGAAAATAATTATTGAATATGTTACAGATGATGTAGTTTATTAACAGATGCAGTACTTGTACATTATTACAGTAGGTATGGTACACCTCAAAAAAATTGATAAATTGTGGAGCAAAGATGAGATCTAAATTTAAATTTAATCACATTTAGAAAATTATGCATCAAAGTTGGGACATCAATAATGGCATTGTTTTTAGTTATTTTATTTTGCCAAGAATTAAAATGGGGGTTTGCACCGTATGACGCAAGTGAGTGAATGGTTAGGTGGGGTGGGTGGGGTGGGGTGGGGGTGGGGGGTTGTTTTTTGGTGGATAGTCAGCATGTAGTGGGACTTTTCCAGAAATCATTTGAAGATGTACGTCAGTTGTGAAAATGAATGCGTAGGCCTACTCATTTTGCAATATGAATATATTGACAAACTATTTTTCATCTTGAAATAACACAAATAGAACTTGTATGGCAATGCGAGACACAAATATTGAATCGCTCTGTAGGCCTAAACTGTTGTAATTGCATTGTAATTTGCGATGCCGCTCATTTTTTGCCTGGCAAACCTATATATAGGGAGGTAGTAAGATTATCATCATTGACAACATTTGTTCAACTTTCTCATATGAGGTTATTGATCTCTCGATGACCTACATTACTTTTTATTACCTACCCTTATCTTGACTGAGCTGTTCAATATAATGTATTTAGTAATTTAATGACAACTTTGACTAAAGTGAATAGCCTTAGGCTTAATTAATTAATCAGCATATATGTAGATACCTATATTATGACTTACCAATGTTGAAATAAAAAATAATTCTTTTTTGCTCACTCAAGACCTACTATATAAGCAAGAATAGGATATACAATACCAGAAAAATTTGTTTACGTTGAAATGTTTCTTCAGCCTATTCCTAAGATGAGTTATTTATAAAAAATAAAAATGAACCTTGTTAGAATGTACACATTTAATTAAAAAATAGGAACATTTTATACATACATATTTTTCTAATAAAATTAGTGAATAAAGGTATTCAAGGAAGAAGCTATGAATTACATGTTTGATTAAATTTCTCGCTTTTTTAAAACTATCAATTCATATTTTTTTCTCTTTTCTTGATAGAACAGTAGGCCTACTGTAATGTACCGTTCTCAAAAGGAAACTTTTTTAATGTATTAATATATATTAATCTATTGCTATCATTTATTGATCTATTGCGGCTATAACAACAGCTAAAAATAGAGAGCGAGTTCATTCTTTATGAATATTGATACATGGTATCATATGCCAATTGATAAAATTAACCACCACTTTACACCATTTTAAAGAAGGGGTGGAGTATATCAAAATATATTCAACATATATAAGTTATAACCACCTGTTTGGCCAATTCCGTGTAGGAAGCTTTCTCCGTTGCCTCAAGGTTCGCCCACCACTCTCCAAGTATTTTCGTAATAGAGCGATTCTCGAGATGAGGGTGTCTGTCTCTAACGACAGCACGGTGACGTTTACAAAATATTAAGAAAGCATTCATTGGTCGCCGTGCATGATGTGCCGGCTCACTACCTAAAATACCTTCCATCCCTTCTTCTTCTTCTCCCATTTCATGATGATCCCCAGTCTGGGTATCCTTGAAATAAACATATATTTAATGAATTGAAAATGGTACAGAAATTCAATGGTTCAGATTATGAAGAAACAAAAAATCAAAAAATTATTTGTTTAGTCTCACCATTGAGTTTGTAGTGTTGTCTTACAATATACACATGCTAGCTGGCATTGAAAATAATATAAAAATAAATTACACTTAAAATTTATGCCAATATATAATTAATTTTGATACAAAAAATATATGAATCTATTATTATTGATTTGTTACCATACAGGTCTAAAATATGCCTATTCAACGAAATATTTATTTTTCATTCCAACAAATTGAGTAATACTTTCGATCTCACTTTCAAGTTGAACAAATTAAAGCACCACTCCCATAATTTATTGGAGGACAGTAAGGAAGATTCCATTATTATGAACGATCAATTAAAATCTTATTATAACGTGACACTAAATAAAAATGTATTCAATTAAATACCAATATGAATGACTTCAATTAGTAAATTGCGACATTCTTGTCCTCACCTCCGCGACCTACATACGGAAAAAATCGGTCGTAGCTTTCTCATGCAAAGATATTTTCCTTCCTAGGTCATGACAGATGTTTCGATTTTTGTCTTAAAAAACGCCTGACATCAACAAATAGTTATTTCAAGTTATAAATCATCACTAAAGAAGTATTCAGGAACACATTTTGTTATCAAGTTAACACATAAACACTGACAGTAGCTTTCGGGAACTTATTCTCAAGGTTACATTTCAGATTTTGCGACGAGTCCATGAATTTACTTTTATCGCCCATTTCGTTCCAAGATTTCTAAATGAAATTTGAATGCACACACCGTTCAACGCAACAATTATTACAAAACATACACTATAGAATAATTTCTCACCAAGTATTCTGAGCATTACTTCGTATATCGATATGATAATTATAAATTACTTACATAGTGTAGCACCGCCTCGTTCGCCATAGCAGAGCTCACACATGTGACGTCATATTATTATGGAAGAACTAAATCGACATTCCTTTAATAGGCCACTTCGGTGTCCCCTCCCCCTGATTAGTAAATAACTCATACCTTGAAAGAAAGACAGCGTGGTTTGCTGAAATTATAATTAAAACACGTAAAATTATGTATCGCAATTAGATTCATCACAAAAATGAGGCTCCCTGCTTATTGACAGATAGTACATCTGACACTTGCTAAAATACGAAATCATGATCAGCTGGTCGCCGACCAATCACAGCTCACTGAATATCTACCTTTACCGGCAAGTTTGACAGTGCTTTATATTCGTTATTAAAATGAATGATAATAATTATTTTGATTACGTAATGGAAGGTATGATAATATAACTCTACGACCTGTATGTTTATGTCTTTGTGACAATATTCCGTTTCCGTATGACTATTCTAAAATAAAAAAAATAGACATTGTAACCTATCGAAATATTTACCTTTATAAACATTTCTCGTTATGGAAACTTTAAATAATTTCAATAATCAAATATCAGAAAACGAGACATTATTTCATTATTAGTCACTGGTCATGTATACTTTATTTTTTATCAAATTTTCTGCCAGGCTACAAAATTTGTATAGTGTTTGCTATAGTCTTAGAAAATTCCTAAACATATGAGATACATTCATAAATAATTATTGGTTTCTATCATTTTACAAGAATGAGAATATTGTAATCTTAGGCAAAAGGCCAAAAATTAATGGTGTCAGTCTGTCAAAGACCTTGTCACAGACCTTGTTTCAGTTGGGTATCACAATAGGTAGAGCCACTATCCAATCCTAAAGTCGATAAAAGTAGTCTTCCCTCATGAAATTCGTGCGCATGCGAGAGGAGGTCAGCTGACTCGTTCTTAATCGACACACCTAACCGTTTAATACACATGCGGAACAGTCAATCGACATTGCTAATATTCATAGTGTGACTTGCAGCTGTATCAATATCATGTTAAAAATCTAAACAAATGAAGAAAGTTGACACAAAATTATAGCGTTATTGCAAAAGCATTTTATAGGCTATTTTCTCACCTTATTATCTCATTATAATCGTGAATATTTTCGAAATAATAATAACAGTCAACATAATGGAAAGCTTTCTAAAAAAGTGTAGGTAATACCTCCTATAATCAGGACGATGCTTTACGCATATTATTCCCAAGTCTTGAGCTGTCAATTATATTTTTATAAGTTCAAAACGATTTAAAAAATATTATTTTCGAAATAGTAATGACTTCAGGTACCCGGAAGATGGATAATAAGGTGTACGAATCGCCCTAACGAGAGGCTGTTGCGGCGAGCTTAACCTTGCATGCCTGTTCCTACTTTCTCTTCTCTCCTCCCAGAGTCATGATGAACTCGTAGAACCCAAAAGATACTGCCACAGCCGTAGATGCTGCTTTGGAAAGTAAACTTTCTTACGTAATTGTTGGGGTATGGACATATCGAACAGTTAGGACTAATGAATAAGGAGGACTAACAATTGAATCCTCTATATATCGGTTCTCCTACAGCGCTATTTCTACTATTGCTATGGTATCATTATTTCTACTACTACTTCACCTACTATTAATATGAATAAACATTTCAATTTGTTTCTCTTTTCAAATGTCAACACATTTTCTTTGGACACCCATGCGGCTTCTCCCTCCCCCCCCCCCCTCTTACGCATGTGGTACATAAGTGATAGAACTCCTACAATCACAATCCTATATCTCTCTACCAGAGATAGCTGATGGTCTTTTGTCTAGAAATCTAGAAACATCAAATTTCTTATATTTATGTGCTAGCTGATTGCCAGTCAATAAAGGGCTATATTTTTTCATTGGTTTCAAGGACGATATCTTAGACCTTGATGAAACAGCAGGAATTGGAAGGAATTATATATATGCAATAACATATCGATTATCGCCTTTTTTCCACAATTAATCGGTTATACCCGGGTAATTTCAGTGTATCCGATTCATTATTTGTTACCCGAAGGCATCACAACTTCTAAATAATTTTATTTCTGCGGCCATTTGTTTTGAAAACACATAATTATTCTACCAACATGAATAATAGATAATTATCAATTGCATTTTAATTAATGAGAAGTCTTGACCACCTGTTTATGTGCATATGGATGAAACATACTTGAATATAAACACGAATAATGCAAATTAGGTTCTTATAGCGTTTATTCCGAGGAGTGGCGCTTAAAATAATCAATGGCTTACAACACGAAAAACATTATTTTACAGTCTGGAGAGGTAACAACTAATTAACATTTCAACGAAAGAATAACATTCTACTGAAATAAACAGTTTGGCGGTGATTAATTCAACTTATTTTGGTGTGGCAGGATTTTAAATATTCAATTGGATATTTTTCAAAATCACATCTTGGCTAAAAAACAATGTCATGGGGGGCTCAAAATTCACCAAAAACATGAAGGAAAGTAGTATTTATCATTTTTATTTATATTTACCCTTCAGATTTTCTTGGAATAATCCATGGCATTGCTTCTTTTAAGAAAATGTTATCTCTGGGCAGGGAGGCATCTCACAATTATCGAACAATATTTGACTGCTCTTTTTTTTTTGTATGGGAGGGGGGGGGGGGGACATTGAGTATTTTATATTCAGTATTCACAATTATTATTACCGTTATACCATTTGACATTTCAAATTGTTTACTCGATTAGTATATTACCAATACGCTTTACACGCGCCGAAGCTTTTGAGTATTAATGGTTTTTAGGTGCCTCGACAGTGAGGGGTACCCAAGACGAATTGAATTGAACTGAATAAATTAAAGAAAGTATTACAATTCTCCTACTGTTTTGACATCCTGGCAGCAGATATGGAACACTTATTTCATATTATATATAATACCCTTTATAATTTAAATACAACTATTTACATAGAGTAAATACATTCAGTTATTTTCTTTATTATTTGAGCCTACACGTAACTATCTATAGGCCTAGGCTTACTAAAATTATTATGGCACCATATTACTTTAAACAATTACATTATTGAATAATTAATATGTATCTCTTACAAGTAAATATTCACATTAAATTATTTACAATATCTGGTTATTATTTACACATAGACACTCACAATTATAAGCGTTTTTTGATAGGGTTTAAGTGGATTTTCAAGAAAAAAAAGTGATATTTCATAAATAATCTGGCTAGTAGAATAGAATTTGAATTAAAAATTTAATATTGTTACACAGTAGTCTAATTATTTATTTTTTTGTAGTGTTATTCCAGTAGTCTACAGATACAGTATGAAAAGTTTTATTAACCCTGCATTAGAATTTATGAAAATGTTGGTATTTAAAACAGTGTGATATGTTTATATAAAGATGGTATAAATGATCTACGACGATTGTAGTAAACGTGGCGTACGTAAACTATTCATATTACCAACTTACGAGAGTAACCCGGTTACCTTCCGAATGAAACGTATTCTCAAAATACCATAACTGTTCAACTAGTCTTACTGTAAATTCGTTAGAACATCTAATTCACAAACCCCCTTTCGCTTACAACTGATGTGATGTAATTGACTTTTATTATTCTCATTCATTTGAATCGATTCTGTTGCTCGTGCCGTTACGTTCCTACGTTCATGAGTTTCTTGAACGCTTTCCTGAACTCGGGGTTGAAGATGGTGTAGATGACGGGATTGACGAAGCTGTTCATGTAGCCAAGCCACGTGGTGAGGAAGAACGCCGTGACGCCGGGCGAACAATCGGCTGACAGCTTGGTGCACATAGCGTCCATGATATTACACGTGAAGAACGGGACCCAGCAAATCAGAAAAACACCTGTAATATAAAAAATGTTCAGCATAATTGGCAACATGATTGCACTTTAGATTTAGTATTAAACTACATGAAACGAATGATATTTTCAACAGATTCAGAAATATGGCAGACAAATAAGTAATAAAAAAATTGGCATTTGTACATGAGGTATTTGAATGGCACTGAAAATAAGAAAATCATTCAATACTTGTGCATTTGATTAAAAAAAGGATGTTTTTGAGATACTCTACCTCTATTGATAATAATTGCCTAACAAATTACAGCCTATCACTGTTGATGATATAATTGAGATTCTTCACTCCAATTATTAAGGAGGTAGGTAGATCAAGAAAACTGTCAACAATTTTCTTGATGGGATGGGATCAAAAACTTACTAAGGTGAAGAGAAACTTACTAAAGAGGTTCTATTGTATCTATTATGAATGTTTATTATGGATCGACAGTATTTTAGAAGATACTTCTCTGAATAGTATGAAGCTGTTCGACTACAATATGTTTAGACGGAAAGCCACTACTATCATTCATGTTTCGTTGACAGTGGAAATGTAAAGCTGTAAGTAGGTTAACTTTATTTATTTTTTATAGTCAATATTTTTTACGATGCTCACCTAATACAATAGCTAAGGTTTTAGTAGCTTTCCGTTCTTTCTTTGCAGATGATTTCTCTCTCTTTTTTCTACTCGCTTTGTTCACTTTGTAGATTGTGAAACGTGATCCAGTAGTTGCTTTCCGTTCCTTCTTCGATCCCATCAGGCTTGGCGTAGACTCGTCATCGGTACGAGGCGGGGCTGGTGGCTTCTTGGTGGGACTGTTTTTAATTACGATTGCAGACATTTCTTTCGTTGGGGTAGCACCATTCTTACGGATCTGAGAACCAACGGAAGGTCATCATCAAATGTTATACTTGAATTACTTCACACTTTTTTTGGTTTTTCCTTTTTGGAAAGGAAAACCTGGGAATCCTACATGAAGTTTTTGGCATATTATACTTTTGTGCGTAATTTATTTTCATTTTCTTTATTTTCACGGCTTTTTTTATGAGAGCCGAGGATAGAATAGATTGTGAGTGAAGTTAAGGTAAATTAGAAGATCAGAAAAATAAATAATTGGGACCAAGTATTTTACACTCGAAAATCCCAGACCCAATCCATTTCCTAGATTTTTTTTTCAAAATAACTCGCTCAAAGAATTTGTTTTGTAAATGGACAACATATCTGAGCCAGCATTTTATGTAAATAAATAATAGCACATTCTCTAAATTTCAACTGATGTTTTCAATACTGTTCGCGCTACTATTTATCAAGTACTATTTACTATTTAAAGCTAATTTGCAAACAAAAACTGTACAAATTAATATATTAGGTATTTTTCTAGGTAAGCTGCTGGTTTCAATTTTTTTCCATTTTTGCTACCACAAAGATGAAAGATATTTGTATTTGTACCCTTTACACAAAGATATTTATAGATTGATTGATCAAAATTGATCTAATGTTGTTGACAAAATCTTGTACGTTAATTTTTTTTTTAGTAAATAAATAAGTAGAGTCTAAGAGTCCACACGCGTTCAAGCCCTCACCACGTGAATTCTTGTTGTGCTCTTGACATTATGTTATCGTATGTTGATCGTATGTTATCATATGTTATCGTATGTTGATCGTATGTTATCATATGTTATCGTATGTTATAATATGTTATCAGGGATATCACATTTTCCGAGTTGAACATACCAAAAATTCGTGTTGTAGTAATCCGGATAAATTATTTTAAATTACTAAAAAATATGAAAATTGCAAAACATATCGAAACTTACAAAACTAGTGACCTTGATTTTAAAATTATTTCGGCTGTTTACTTCACGCACTATGAGCAAGTCTTCTTTTGGTGCGTCACTAAATGTAGAGGGAATAGAGATGTGCAGGGATATGTCAGTTTAGTTTAGCAATAAGCATCGTGTGTCTTGGCAGAGGTAAACTCGTCTATGGTAAAATGTAATTGCATTGGTATCCAAGGAGACCAGTGATGTTAATCTGGGGATTAGATCAATCCAGTTTAATCCAAGAATATTAGGTACGTTATTAATTTTGCTAATGAATGAACAATACCTAGATCATTTTCTGCTGATAATTTTCCCAATAAACAGAATAACAAGCTGCATCGAATAGTATGAGTTGAGTTGAAATATCTATTGATTATTTTTTTTTTTTTTATTATTTTCATAAACTTCTATACGAGCAGCGGCATATCTATAAATTAAAGACCCTTGGACAAAGAATTCACGGGCTTCACAGGGAGATTTTTTTCTCCATGTTCTGTAAGTCAACGCTCTACCAACGCTCTAGGATACCGTGTGACTTGGGCCTACAGCTGTTACCCGAGCCAACTCCTCATTTATCATCTATTCCCCCCCCCTTCCCCCTGTCGTACTCATTTGTCATTTCCATGAATCGCATTATGAATATTTTTAAGTCAATTTGTTAATTATTCCAGACAGTTTAGTTCACTGGTTTATCTATCTGAATTCACAAATAATTATTTTTTACTAATTTCACACATAAGACATACGTTACATGCGACTATCATATACCCTGGCTGTCACTGCACTAGTCAAGATTTAGATACTTATTTTTTAGTAATGTATAGTTTACTCAAATCCATTAATTTCGAGTTTTTTCAAGTTTATAATGACTATTGTTTTTAACCCTACTTTATTGATCTGTTTTGTTTCGAGCTCCTGCGATGATTGCGCCTGAACAGCTCTACGATGCGGACTAGCAGTCTTGGCCGGTTGTACGATTACGATTCCGCTCTCGTCGATGTTCGACGCCCCGTACCCCGAGTCGTTGTTGCCGTTGGGGTCTGCCGGTGCCGGGGAAGCCAGGCTGGCCACCACACTGTAAATAAAACTAAATATCTATAATATAAGACCCTGTGTGTTAACATAAAGGCAAGTTAACAGTCACTTTTTACTTCCTTAAATTGTGGTGCTGTAGTGTTGGTGCATCTGTAAAATTTGTAATTAGAGAATATGCATAACGTAAATAAATGAAGAATATTTTATTCACAATTTTAGGTTGTAATTAATAGTGCATGAATAAATTTCCTGTTTTTTGATTTATCAATTTTTTTCTAGGTTTCAAAAGTTTTCAATTAGTTTTTCATTAGCTCTTGCCAAAATATTGTGCTATTGTCATTTAATTTTTATGCGTTTTTTTAACCACAATGTTGAAGGAATGTTTTATGATTTTGATAAGGTATTGTGTATTGATATTACTACTATAATTTGTCAACATGCTTCATCCTCTTATTTAATTTAAAAATTAAATTATTTTTGTATATAATCATGATGTCTTGGATATTTAAAAATACTACAAACTTTCATAGTTCACACACAGAATTACAAACATAAACATTATTTCATTATTAGACCCTATTGTGCTCCAAAAATATAATAAATTGAAATAAGTAATATTCTCAGACAAATTGTGTGCAAAATGTCGTTACTTTTGTTTTGATCATGAAGTGGGAGACAAGAGTAATCGTAAGAACTGAGTGATAACTGAATGTACAATATTACCGCTTCCTGTGACGTGACGGAATGCCCCAGGCGGGTTTGTATGTACGTTGTTATTGTTGTACCTCTGTGGAAGTAGCGACCCCAAAAACATTGCAGTATTCTGGTCAGTTTAGCAATGTACTTTTACAAACACTTCCATTTTTTAGACATTGCATGACTTTTTGCATTGCTTCCAAAGACTACTATTAATTATAATTTAATTATTATTATTTCTTTAGAGTAGTTTTGATTACATTTTCTGATAGTCTTTAAAATACAGATTCATTATCGGTTCGGTGTTATTATTCCGATTTTCATAATTTTTATAATCGAATTTTTTTAATAGAACCTTGTATAAGTGTCAAGTATTTCATTTTTTTCATAATGATACTTAGATTTTACGTTATTGTTATTCCCATGTTTGGTACATTATTCAAATTATTTTGTTTCTTTAATATTTGTTTTACACAACGGAATTTACATATTAATGCTGAATGAATCTCACCAAAATATATCTAATATGAGGTTATACTATGATATATTGAATCACACTGATTGTTGAATAATTTTTCCCAATACGTGTTTTTTATTTTCATTTCTAGTGTTCTAAACCGTATGCAGATTCACACTCCCCATTTTAATTTCGAGTTATCACAACAAGAGGTATATTAATCTGGTCGTATTGTATTGTATTGTTGTGAATTAAGGAAGTAAATAGTGACACAAGCTCAGTTGGAATACTCACGCGGTCTCTTCGACTACGGTCGCTAGAAGAAAGTCCGTCGTTTTGTTGTTCGCGATTACGTGACAATCCTCGGAACCCGGTGAAACTTCATCTTTCTCCACTTCTTCTTCTTCCTCCTGGAAACCCTTGAAGTCATTACATTGTTCATTGTACAGAAAACTATAAGTTTAATATTTAAAGATTGTGTTCTTCAAAAAAAGTTATTGGGCTGAATAACATGTTATAAGTAGCTGTCGGTGAATGATGAACAGATAAAATGGAAGGTTATTTTATTAGGTGTTGGTGGACAGTGCAAAGGAAACTGCTTTTGAGTAACCACCCTGATATTCACTTTAATATGAGAGGGAAATTTTGAAAAACCTTAGTAAGGATGGTCAACCGTGACTGGAATTAAACCTCGGTCTCCTGAATGATCCTCCTGTCTCAGTTTACAGTTTGTTGAATGAGATACATTCTAACTAATTATTTCATTGGGGTGGTAAGATCACCCTTGTCAGAACGATCCTACCTTGTCAGCCTTAATTGGGGATTTTGTGCCAAGTTTTTGATGTTAATAAAAATATTATGACTTTCAAGCCACGTTAAGTTATAATACGTTCTAATAATGTCAAATACTGATAATTGTGATATCATATTATAATGCGATATTATTATAGATCTACTGGTATGGATATACATTATTATAATTAAAATTTTCAATAATTTCAATAATAATTAAATTTGAAATATTGGGATCATAATGATGTTTGATTATAAAATTCATTAACAATGGTACACATTTTACATAAAAAATTGAATAATATTGACACAAATTCGACCACACATTGCATGTTGATGCGACTCGTGTTACTTTTATTTCAACAAGATACTCCTCAGGGAACAATAATTATGTTACAGCAATGATAGGGAAATTTCTAGATGCAAAGTCGACCTTACAGCGCGTATAGACAATGTAGTCTGAACAAAAACCGTATAAAGTTCGAAAATGTGCATGTACTTTTTATATTTTCATTTTGAAGTTTACTGATTTTTTTGATCGTCTTCTATTATTTTTCAATTTGGTTTATTTTGATTTGGTTTCTTGATAGCGACAATTAATTAATTATTAATAGAGTCAATGAAATTCTGCCCTTGAGGTTGATGTCATTCACCCCATGGATGGCCTATAATATAGTTTGGTTATCTTGAAATGATATAATTATTATATAGGCCTAGTATGAACATATTAATAATACACTTCTATATTATTAAAGTTTCCCTTATAAATATTTTCGTGATATTATTATTAATATTATCATCATGAGTTATTTCCCACACTTTTTTACTTTTATTTTTTCACAAGGTTTTCTTTTGCTGTAAGTCCAATTTTTTTAATGGTAGGGCCTACATCTGTTGACTTAATTTTAATAAAACATGAAATGTAATAAAATAAAAAATTAATGCTCAGATTTATTGTGTGTAATTCGTTTTTCCTTTTTTTTTTATATATTTCCATCAATATTAATTCATATTTATATTCCAATTCTTACTAAAACTTATTCAGTGAATATTATATAATATTCTTTCAATATATTTTGTATTGAATGTTATAATTTGTCATATCTGATCTATTCACTGTCCCTTGAGTGTCCCCGACAATATACCTGACTGCCACTGCCCGTATTTGTGGGCCTCTCCTCATCCAGGGTGGTCGTCGCCGGCGCCACTAATACGGGCCCAAGCGTCGTTTCAGCCAACCGTCTCGTCGTGGCTAGGTTCTCGATCACGGACCCGGGTTTGATCTCCGATAAGTGCGGTTTTCTGGCAGCGCGCTGTTTGCGTGCACGATTACGTAGCGCCTGGGAACATGGAAAAAGTCGTGTTGAATTGAAGATGACCTTGGAAATTATTTTCTTTCTAAGAAAAACATTATTTGGATTGTTGTATTTTAGGTAGAGCGAAACGACCGTTTACTCATTGGAAGAAATGGGAGACTGTCGATCTGAATAATTGTAAGCTCAAACTCGGAAGGGATAGAGTTCGCACTAGGGTAATTTAATTTTACAGATATAAATGATCATAAAAAGTCAACATTAATAAATACGTCATAAAATGAAGTAAAGAAATCACGAAAATACTAACGAGTTACATTTTTCAACACGTGTGGAAAAATCAATTGTATATTCTAGTTGAAACATATTTATATTTATCACCTATTTTCACCTCACATGTATCATAATATCCATATAATATAACATGTTACCTAATGCGAAATCATTATTCATTATAATGAATTATTACTAAACTAGGCAAACGCAGCATACGTTGTAAAATGAGCGATATATCGTAATGAAGTTAAATCAAAAACTCTACACACTGTCGAGTAATAATTACTGTCGAGTACAGTAATTAAAATATGTTGTAAATCTCGTCAACACATATTTTCTTTTATTATTTCTATCTATTCGATGAACAAATTATATTTATTGAATTATTTTCTTCAAAATGGCTGGTCCTAATTGCATGCAAATATGTAATAATGTGTATCACTCATAATTTGTTCACATTCAAAGTTTTAATTGTTTTTGAGATTTTATTTTTCAAATTTTTCCACTCAGCCTAATCTTATGGGGTTTTTAGAGACTTTGAGATAGTTCATCTCAAAAATGGTTGAACCGATTTGACCTAAAAACTGTAGTTAAAAGTTGGAAATATCTGCGTGTACGGAAAAGTTTCATGTTGATCAGTCAAAGCGTGCGACCTGTGCATTGCTTATAAACAAACAAACAAACAAACACAAAGACAAAGCTCCATAACTTTGGAATGGAAATCTTCGCTTTCGCTCATATAATAAACTTGAGAGACTGAATAAACGTTTCGAAGGGTAGATATTACTCCTGAATGCAGCCCGCAGAGCGTAGATCGCGCCAGCATCAACAGGAACGCAACCCGTAGAATTGCAGTCGCGCCAGCACTGACAGACTCGGCACTTCCACTATAATAATAATTGTAGCCTACTAGGCAAACGCAGAATATGCGTTGTAAGATGAGCGAGTTATCTATATAAAGTATAATCGAAAATAACATTTGTATGTACAAAAAGTGATGACGAAGCAATTTTTTTATTTTCTAATTGGGAAATGTAACTAATATCTAGACAGCAGTTATTAATAGAGTTGGGTTGATCATTAGCTCGGAGATCATGGTAACCAATATGGTGACCAATATTCATTTCTCAATATCAGCCAAACTAAATATTTCGATTACACAACAGAGTACGTATTTGAGCGCTGCTTCTCCAAATATTATTCTAATATTTCAACAATCAGTTTAAAAACAGTTTTAAACAATATGTAAGTATTTAAATATTTTTATTTGATATTTAATATTGATATTTGAAGGTTTAAAAGTACTGTTTAAAAACAAGACGTAATAGTTTTACAAATTACACATCCATGAGCTCGACAAAGTAAATACTTTCCTAACTATAATGCAAACCCTAGCTAGCAAGAATAAAATTTCTTGTAAGAAAATACCTAACAAAACAAAAACGTTCACCACAGTTTTTCAGTTCTTCTTATTCCTTTCACAATAAGCCTAGACTGGAGCAGATGGCAGAGTGGTTTTTATTAAGATTGCGTTATATATATATAACTGGAGAAAAGAAAGAAATGGAATTAATCATAAAAGTGGTACCAACATTATAATGTGTGAAATTCTGACAGAATGATAGCTGAATGGAATGGTTGATCATCAAGAACAGGAGTGTGGTGGAGGGGGGGGGGGTGGTTGATAATAAATAGGTGAACCTGATAGGGGCCTAAGGATGACGGGTTTTACGGTTGGGTGCTGAGAACGATTTGTGAATCCATTCCGACAGGAGAATTGGGTAATTTTTCTCTTTCTTGAAGACGCGTATAAAAAAAAATATATATATTGTGAACTCGACACTGGAGAAAAGTGTAGAAAATATAGAAGAGGAAAGCATTATAAGGATTTTCATTGACACAATAATCGAGTTAGAATATTTATATTAAGTCACACTTGAACATAACTTGATAAAAAATAATGCCATGTCAAACACGGCCCTTCACCAATAAGTAAGAACTGGCTTGTTGATAAATTGTTAAATGAATAATATAAATATCTTTCAAACCCATAAAATCAACTTGATTGAATTCATAAATTTCCACGGTAACATCTAGGGTAGACTTCTTATATCTATTTCTGCCGTTCTTCAATAAATTTCTTCAAAATTCTTTATAAATTCTTTATGAATTGAAAATAATGGTTTCAATTCTCATTCAGAATCTTGAAGTAAATTAAATCGATATTTTTACCGCTTGTTATTACGAAATATCACAATATTGAGTCAACGAAGAGATATCTACATCGCAGTAAGAAATAATCATTTTCAACATGCACATTTTTTTCTAGAATTATGCATATATATATATATATATATATATATAAAATGAATTGGCGTGTCAAGTTTCACCCACTTGACATATTAGCATTGACCTACACAATATCTAACCTACAACTTGAAAAAAGGGACTTACGAAATCTAGGCCAACATTAATCAAAGCTTTGTCAAAATATATTCCAGCTGGTTTCACACATAGGTAAGATAAACTGAATATGAAAAAAAAACTACAAAGTGTGACGTTGTATTTTTTGTTCGTTCATATGAAAAGTATTTTGGTTGAAAGACAACTCATTATCCCGCGTCTTTTACGAGGAGAGCTCTATTGAAAAGAAGCCCATTTCACCCCTTTTCACCCCACCTTTCCCTGCCTCGTTAATCAAGGTAGTCAAGGTAAAAGATCACACCCTTGAAAAACTGCATTATATATATATATATATATATATATATATATATATATATATATATATATATATATTAGTGATGCCTTCGGGTACCCGGGTACCCGGGTCGGGTACGGGTAATGCATTACCCGGGTAATATTCTGTTACCCGGGTACCCGGGTACCCGTCTAGGTTCCGGGTAATTGTGCTAACCAGTACCTATGATATAGAAAATAACTTTTATAAATCACTCAAGCTACCGAGAGAAATTCAACTTCGCATTCTACATAAGTTTTTTCACCTACCTTCCCAGACCTCCCTCAACTTGTCATAATGCGCTCGTCAAATCTAGTCGCACCACCTACCGTTATCTGTGGTCACACGTGCAGTGTACTGAATTCCTCTCCCGACACCCGCTATTTAGTTGCCTTGCCAAATACTATCCTATACCGAGAACTGAGAAGCATATATAGTCATATAGTTTTTAGTTTTTAGTTTTATTTAGTTTTTTAAATTACCCGGGTAATACCCGGGTAATTTCGGCGGGTACCCGGTTTCTAATTTGTTACCCGAAGGCATCACTAATATATATACAATAAATGTGGGCTAGCTGACGCCCTTGACTTATAAATCGTGTTTTGTATTATGTGTGCTTTCCTTTATGAGTATGAATTCAAAAGATTATAAAAACACATTCGATACTCAACCTTAGAAGTTTTATGATTTACTTTATGATTTACCTCGTTGATTGCTTCATCTAGTGAGAGATAAGATACTGTTTATTTTAGGCCTGTTACCATAACGATATAATTCAAACTTTAATTTGACATTTTTTTTTATGTTCACTTTTGTTTGATGCATTATGTTCATGCGACAGTCAAGCCCAAATAGGCTTTGTGAGCTCTATTTTAGAATACCAAGTATCTTCTCCAAATGAAACGTCAATAAAACAACAACAACAATAACAAATGTAGTCAAGAGAAGGAAGTTGAGTGGTAGTTAAGGTAAAATAACAAATAACGCTAGGGTATTATGATGGTTAGATGGGTTAGATGCGATTAAAAAATCAATCGATGCAAAATATAAATCAGGCTATCTTCGATTTGTCCCAACTATTTCGTATACTTCAGCTCGGTGTATCATATGGGCTCTGACACTTTCGTCACGCATCCATTTCGTTTACTGTTATAGAATAAGGGCCTCTAATTGAATTGTTGAAAATCGCTCGTCTCATTCATCCAGAACAATATCGTAAATTCAAATCGCAAGTAATTAATTGAAAACTCATCGAGAAAAAAAAAATCTCATTTTTTTTACGAAAACCTTGATAGAAATGCAAGGATTGTACAGAAGGATTGCTCGTGATTCATGATCTCAACTATTTTGCCGACAAGACGAATTATGGATCTAAGAGGCCTTTATTTTCTACTTCAGTCACAGTGATTTACCGTGACAACGAGACAACTGCCAATGTTTATTTTATGACCCGATAAATTTTTGTGAAAAAAAATATCCAAGATTTTACGAGTTTTATGAGTTTCATGGACTGCATTGAGAAAGAGTATTCAGAAAAAAACAAGTAAGTTAATAAATTCACATGTAGGTATTTATCAGCCATATGTTCTTACAGCTTTGATTTGTAGACATGTATATAACTCTCACGTTCATCATTATAGTTTAGGGCAAACAATTACAACGGTGAATATTGACAGAATGTAAAAGTGAAATAGCAATAAAAACACAGAATTTCACATAACATTATACTGATATGCATCATATTTATGATGTATCAATTAAAATAGTCTAATGAATTTCAAAGAAGTTTAATCATTTTTTTAAAATACTTTTGAATAACTTGAAAAATCCAACCTCTTCATTTCATGACAGGTGTGCCCGATTTTCTCCTAATCTGTTAATGTTTGGGTGGGCCCAATTCTTCTTTATAGCCGCATATTAAAACGACGCTGTAACTTAAAATTTTGATGAATAAACACAATATTTTTGACAACATGCTGGAATTGAATGCAAGCTGCATGGCAGAAGGCTTTGTTAGTTTGAATAAATATACTTATATACTTTCAAGATTCAATTAATGATTGATGACATTACAGACACATTCGTCATTCATGGTAAACTTTTAAGTTTTTGATTCTGAATCGCACTTATATTATATCGGTTACGTTTTATAAGATAGTCGGGAAACAATTTGGCCGAATCAATTCAGCCGGAAAAGGTTTGAACAAGCTGATCAAGATGTCGATTTTGGGCAAAGACGATCCAGTTCTAATACACTTCAAGATGCGATGTGGCACCGTCAATTCGCATCTGAAATGTGTGATTTACAGGCTTGTCTACAATTCCAAGCCGATGACAAGTCGGGGTGAACAAGCAAATATGGCCGGCAACTTTTAAATTTCCAAACTGTATTGACTAAAACGATTCAGGGATTCACGTTCAGGGTAAACGTGAAATATTTGAACCGTTTCAAACTAAATTGGTTTGGCTAACGGTGTGATTTTTAGCTCGAATTGTCATTCGAGCTATTATGTTAAAATTCAAGTTTGTTTTTCAATTTCTACTAAAATACGTACCGTAGCATAAATTGAAGGAAAATGATTTTGTATCAAGTTTCGATGTTAATAAAGAATGTTTATAGTAATCGGTTGATAAGGTTAGTTGGTCAAAGGGTGATTTGGTTTGGGTGGGAATATGTCCACATTGGTTAATGATGGAAGTGTCTGTAATACTGTGCTGACATAAATTATAAATCTAAACAATAAAATGAGCATATTTGTGTCCACGAAAAAATATTGAGTTGCCCACCTACTGAATCATTGTAAACACTTCTAAAAAGGAGTGACGTGGCAAATCACTCGAGTTCTAGAGATGGGTTTGTAGCTTTGTCAGACAAAACATCCCCTCGCTATCTACTTCTTCCTCTGGCTTCAAACTCGCCATAAGTTCTATTCATTTTACCCCGTCTTCTCATTATTCTAGTTCTACTTACTTCCACTCATTATTCTACTCTACCCTCGATTCTCTTACTTCCACATCCCTCTATATAAGTTCAGCCCATCTTCCCCTCTTTCTTCCGACTTTTCCTCTCAAACTCCCTCCTTGGTATTCGCTCGCTACCCATCATCCTCATATGGCCATCATCCCTCCCCATTCGTGTTCACATTCCCATTGTAAATAATAATAACTATTATAATAATGCATTTTTTTTCATTTTTGTTTTAAATGATCATATTTTGTATTGATTTGTCCAGGCATTAAAATGGAGCCTGCTTCTCCCGCGGAGGTAACCGAAACGAACATTCCGTCGAGCCGATCCTACAACCGAGCCGAGTCGCCCAACCACGAGGTCGGCAGCTTCACCGACGGCCTCCTCAACGAGGACGTCGAACTGGACTACCACAACAACGAAACGAACTCGCTGAAAGCGACCCCAGTCTTGTCGAACAACCAGAACCATTCGGTGCGCGGTACCAGATCGACAATTCACAGCTTACCCCGCCAGTCGTCCGCCACCGATTGCGAGGTCACCGGATTCTACGACGGGAATATGGTGGAATTGGATCTCAACGAGCATAGCGAACAGCCTGGTACTAGCACCTCTTCAGTGAACCGTAATAACATTGATATGATGAAATCGTGCACTCTTCCCGCTAATTTAGGCGGTAGGAACAGCGAGACAAAGCCTTGCGAATGTTCGATTTACGATCCCAGTAATGTTCCTAAACTGTCCAAATGGGGGACATTCAAACGGAGGATGTATTTAGGTGCTGCACACAATATGCACGTGAAGAAGGCCATGGATACGCCGATTGGTAACGAAGGCGGTGAGGGGATTTACGAAGGAGTTACCGATTTTGAGGGTTTGGATCTGGAAGGTGTGCCGACGATGACGCAGAAGTCGAGAAAGATCTTTTCGTGGAGTCGCCTGAAGATGGGATTTAATTTCAAGAAACGTTACCCGCACGACGTTACTGAGATCGATCAGGACGCTTCGGTCGAAACGTTGGAGAAGACGTCGAAACATCTAACTAATATTAAATGGTTTGATTCGTTGACGCATAGGTTGTTCCCTCAACGACAGTTCGACATGACAGATGGTGGCCACGGAACAAACAAGGAGGTAGCTGCTTGTGGAAGCAGCGAATAACTTGGAATTGAAAGACTGTCTTTTTTTAAATTAATTTTTATCGGGTAGTGAATTTAACATCTCGTCTATTCGGAGTTTTGAAAATGGAAATATATTTTGGTTTCATTTTGGAATGAAATTTTGTTCATATATTGGTTATTGAGAACCATTATTTTATAAATACATTGATTCATGATTGATGAATCAAAATTTTCAAAATGGATTAGTTCTTTTGTATATAATGAATAAAATTTCTTTGTTTGAGAATAAAATGAAATATTAGTTTAAACTGATTTGATTATTGTTATCGTACGGTAGTTATAACAATAGTTTTAATATTCGTTCAACTCCTAGATTTAATAACAGATGCGGTGGCAATGGTTACCAAGGATACTTCTTAGTTTTTATGAGCTTTTGCACATTCGATACTTTCTATGTTGTACGCACACAACACGTGCACATATAGACGCGAAGGAAGAAGAACGTAGGTTATTTTCATAACTGTTTAATTGTGAGGATAATCATTTTTCTGGACGAAATAACGATAAGAAAATTATACAGCTACATCTTTCAAAAGAGTTGAAAAATGGTCAAGACTGCAGCGAGATTTTCAACAATTGCCGGAATGTTTACAGTTATTTAGTTGATAATCAACCTTTTTAACCCAAAGTGGGTATACTTACATCTAACTCGATATTCGAACCAATAAGTCCTTAAAATAATTGGAATTATCAAGAAATTAATCAGGTAAGTAGTGAGTTAATAAGGTTTTCACACCTTTATCATTTTCCCCAGTATATTTCATATAAATTATCGCTCATCCTACAACGCATTTGATAAGTTCTCCTAGTACTCAGCTAATGAGTGATGCTCAGTTAGTAGTTCGTACAACCGGCCCTAAGGGGCACGTACTCCATTACTGTGAGTATATAGGCCTATTATACATGGAATAACCCAGTTCTGTGTGTGTTTCAGTGGCTAACGCCGGCGCGCGCACACTGTCAGTGGTATAACAAATGGATGGTTTGACCATGGAGTTATATAATATAGTACTGTCCATGGTTTGACGTCGCCAATGGACAACAGTGACAGTAACACGTGTAATTATTGTATCATACGTTATAAATACGTCTTTTGTTTTCGCTGAATGATGTGTGATTCATTTGACATCACAAATTGGCCATTTGTTAAAATTATAGTACCGGTACGTGAATATACAATATCGTTCAAGTTTATGTTTTAGATGAGAGGTTCTTCTAGTTATCCAAAGAATAACGAAGACAAATAAAACGTGACACATTTCTTGTACGCAATCAATTAATGAAGGATGCCAATTATTATATTCATTAGAGTGGAAGAAAAGTTGTTACTCATATGTTTCTATACTCATATTCACGAAAGAAGATGGTTGTCTACGAAATGAATAATAGTTGAAATAATGGTAACGTAAACTTTGACGTTTTATTTCACTTTTGAAAGATGAAGTTACGTATCGTATCGTAAACCATGTCATGAAAAGTCAAAATACTACAAAAATAACACATTTATACCAACTAAGGTGTTATATATTTTGTGTTTGCTATTTTGATAGATAATCTTTCTCTTTCTTAGATACAAGTATAGCTCTACATCATTAGTGAAATAAATTATTTCTTACGACTCCAGAACTTTATTTCAATCACATATCGTTATTAATTAATGTTTGTATTGTTCTTCATCTAGACGATAATGTAAATACGTGTGCCTACTCCCACGAGTGCTTCTTTGATTGAGGTAACATGATAAGGGGTCATTGTTTTCGTAGATGAATACCAAGGAGAAGAACTTCAGACTAATTAAATTCTCGTCTATAGGTAGAGTTAATAGCTAATTGGTACGTCGTCTGCAAGTACAGTCGGTCTCTCTCCCTCCCTCTTTCTCTCTCTTCATATATACAATGCAGACTATGCCATCCTATATAATATGTTTAGGCATATATATATATATATATATATATATATATATATATATATATATATATATATATATATATATATATATATACATATATTGGTACGGGGACCCAAGTAAGTGGCCAAACCGTAAAATCTAATATCTCACATAAGTGCCACCAAAACTTTCGTTCTCATATATATATATATATATATATATATATATATATATATATATATATATATATATATATATAGATATATATAATATCTTCCAAACTTTCACAGTTCAAAATGATTTCATAATTTTTGAGATGTAAACTTTTTGGTGATATATATATATTTGAATACTCAATGAATCATGGAAGAAACAACTATAAATATTAAGTTAATATGTGTTTATTTATTTTCTACTTTATGTTTCAGAGACGATGTTATATCCTTGTTAACAGGTAATAAGAAAACACTCAAATCGATAAAATGCGATCACATGTACAAGTCTATTAGATATTTGAATCCCGACATCTTTTGAGGAAAATTATGAACTGGAAAATAGCTTGCATTTCTTGATTTGATGTGCTGAGTAATGTCTAGTTACAACGAAAATTATTATCTCATGGTGTTGTAATATAAGATCTTCCAATCGGTCACAGTTAATATATGAATTCATATTTCTCGAGGTGAAAAATGCATATGTAAAAACCTTTATCGAATTATATGTCATGATATATATGTTGGCCAAACACACATATAATAATAAAATATGAATTGATTGAGAGAAAAATGATTAACGAAAAAAATTCCAATAATTATAATAATTCCGACATGAATGATTAGTGGAAAAATGAATGAGAAAGTATTCCCCCATCCCTTTTCTATATATATATATATAATCAAAATTAAAATTAGATTTAGAAGAGGAAAGATTGTGGGAAGAACGGGAAGCAGGGCGAAGATTAGTAGAGATGGAGGAAGAAGAAGACGATGAAGAAGAGGACGATGATGCGACAGGATTGGCCAGTTGGCAGTATTTGAGAGGCCCTAGATGATGGTGTTCGACACCCCCCGACCTGACTTGTTGGAACCGGGCGAAGGATAAATATTATGTTCGGTTATGTTCGGTTAGGTAAGGTTCGGTTAGGTTCGGTTAGGTTAGGTTCGGTTAGGTTGTGATATATACAATACCAACAGCTTACCTTGAATATGTTGTAATACAGAAACACCATGATGATACACGGAATGTAGAATGATGATAATGATGAGTAGATGATAAAGTCACTATTGTAGAAGAGACACAAGTCGGGCAATCTCTCCGGTGTATTGTTTAAGCCTAGGACGATCGGACTGCCAATCGCTACAGATATGCCCCACACTAACACTATTGTCAGCCAGACGCGACGGTTGTTCTTGTGTTTCGCGTATTTGATTGGTTGGGTTACTGCAATGTATCTGGAAACAGAAAACGAACACAAAACTTGAAAATCGTGTCAAATTTGAAGGTTAATTGTTGATTGATTTGAAGGTTATTCGACACTAGAAGTCACAATATAATGAGCTTTTAAATCTCAAAATGGTCGAATGTTACAAAAAACTGTTTACAATGTTATATTTATAATAAATTACATTGTTGCAATGTGCGCGCGCTTCATTTCGTGACTTTTCACAAGTTCCACTTTTCAATACTGACAGCGACGTGCGTTACTCTAATTGATCTTACGGGCCGTGACAGGAGTATCAGTAGAAGTACAACTTTTCAAACGCACCTGTTTTGACTGAATCGTTAGATTTTTAATTTTTCGCATATATTTATCAATTCTCATTCATCAAGTAAATTGTTCATTTTATAATGCTTTTTCTAACAGAAAAAAAAATAAAACAATTTTTTCATTTTTGTGTGCGTCTAATCTTATCTTTTTTCATAATCCTCAAACTCTATTGAAAAGATGAAAAAAAAAGTCTATAGCACATACTATGAAATTACAGTGGACGATCTTACATAACAGTGGACATTATTATCATGACGTTACAGTGGATGGAGAAACTGGACCTAAGTAACTCGATGATTAACTGTTCAGTTGGGCTTGATAATAATTCCAGTCATAGGTCAAACGTCTAGATCAAACAAATATACATATTTTTTTCAATAACATCGAAACTTGATACAAAATCATTGTTCCCCTATTAAGGCTGACAAATATCAAAGGGGAAACAAATATCAAACGTTTTTGTATATTAAAACTAAATCTCAAATGCATACATATTAGGCGGTTATATAATATAATGATATAATGTTTCCGAGTCTATTCCATTTATTATTCTTGTCACTCATGAAAAAGATTTATTTGAAAATAAAAGAGATGAATTGATCAGTATAGACGACAAGAATAATATAAATTCACAAATATTATACAATTCAAGAAAACCCAACAAAGAAATCAATAAAAATAAGAAAGTACCAACTCAATCACTTCAAACTCCTAGTAACCCTGCTATTACATTCGATAGAAACGTCAAGAGTAATAATCATCCCCTTGATCACGAAAAGAATTGAACAGTTCCACTTCAAACTACGTGGAAATGAAGTAAAACGGTGTTCTTTTATCTTCTACTTTCAACTTCTTGATAGGGATGATACCAACCTCAAATACTGTTCGATCTAAGGTCCACGTTATTGCAGTCGAAGGTACTTGACAGTAATAAAGTCGCGATGGATTCTTCCTAACGATTGAAGTGGAAAACTGGCAAGTCAAAGGTCATAAAAGAGGTTTCCTACTTGAACGATTAGAACCGATAAAACGTTATATATCTTTTTGCTACTCAGAATCGATTGATCTATCAGTCTGTTTTGAGGATAGATTCACTTGTAAGTATTATCAGTTCGTTCTTTTACTCTTATTGATGAGTTCACGTGCCTCGTTGAAGCGATAAAGATTATAATGAAATTTACTTTTAGTTAATGTGAGAACGAGAGATTGTGTGAGAGAGAGGGATAAATAGAGAGAGAGAGAAATAGAGAAATAGGGATAAATATAGAGAAAGAGTCAGAGAGAGACAGAGAGAAAGGGAGGGAGAGGGAGACAGAAAGAGAGAGAGAGTGAGAGTGAGTGTGTGAGAGAGAGAGAGAGAGAGAGAGAGAGAGAGAAATAAAGAAATAGGGATAAATATATAGAGAGAGACAGTGAGAAAGGGCGGGAGAGGGAGAGAGAAAGAGGGCAGAGAAAGATTGTGTCTTTAACATGCTAGATGACGTAGGAGCTAAGAAGGCTACAAGCTATATAAGAAGTATTGTGGAAAAAGAAACAGGACCCCTTACCGCGACTGTCACTTCAAATAACGTCGTAGACCTAGCTATCTCTAATGGACTAGGAATTTGATTGGTTATTGTTTACTGAACGACCTAAATTCGCCAGGAAAAGTTGCAGGCTTAAGGGATTAGTGTTAAAAAGTGGAACTAGAAAGAAAAGTCACTACGAAGCGTGGGCATATTTTCAACAATGAAGTTGATTGAGATTCATTATATTGTTGACTGTTTTTTGTAACTTTTCGTCTGCCATATTGTATTTAAAACCAAAGTCTGTTGTTACTTTTCGTTTCGAATTCCTTAGCAATGCAAGATATTAACGAAATCACGGTCTCTTGGACTGCCAACAAATTGACATAATTCGTAGCCCACCTCAAGAGGAGTGCCCGGATTTTGTACTTGCAACAATGAAAATATACAAAGACTGGACATGTTACCATGGAATTTAGTTGTACTAGTGAAATTAACCAATCGAAGTCCCAGTCTTTTGGACCTAGGTCGCCATTTTAAGTGACAGTCGCGGTAAGGAAGGGGCAGATGTGTTGGATGCAACAATATAAGAAAAAGAAAAGGATTGTTGAAAATGTAGTGCAGAGAAAGGTTAATGTGAGAGTGGATTTGGTCACAGCCTTCTTTATTCAGTTCTAATATAGGAGACTGTCTTATTCAATTCCCTACGGAAGGCTGTGGTTTTGACTTTGTGTAGACTTTTCCGAGTATTGTAATTTATTTGATTAGTTAATTAATAATGAAATAATAATGTATAAGGAATACATGAAGTAATTCATGCATATATTCACTTTACGTTGGTGTAATCGAGAGAGATAGAGTGGTAGATATATTGGAGTTTTATATATTATAGACAACAATGCGGATTCATTTGGTCAACAGTTATTGAAGTTTTGAGGTTTTCATTTAAAAAAATCTGGAATGTCTATCAGGAAAAAATGCCTTTCTGGAATGGCAGTACGTTTTTGTGATGTTTGTGGTCATATTTCAAAAGTGAAAATCGTTTATCAATATATTCAGCTTCTTTCGATATTGGTACACTATGAATAGGTTCATTTATGATGGTCATCACTTTCAAACATTTGATTACATGCAACGACCATCGCCTGACAAAGTTCGGTGTAATATGTTCAGAAATATGTAAATTTATCCATATTCTGCATATTAATTTTTACAATTCACACATGTATGATGAAATTGATGAAAACTAAAATTTAAAATGCAATAATTAACTTTTCAAGTCCAGTAAAAATTTTATCTATTGTGTGTGTGCATCACATTAACAACCAGTGCCTAAATTACCAGCGTGGAAGTAGCTCTATAACTGTCAGTTTGAAGTTGTTGTCACCATGGTTACCCTGCTATTTGTTTTCACCAACTCTCAAAAAAAGGTTAACAAGACTTGGTAATACCACTTCCGTTGAGCATTTCAATTTTAATATCACTAGAAAAACGCAGAATGTGCGTTGTGAGATAAGCGTAGAAGTATGGAAATCTGGGATTAAAAATATTCTGTCAGCTCGATCTACATCTACACACCTTAGATTACTTCGAACGTTGAAAAATACGCGGACAAATCTTACCTGTAACTTGTTACTATTTATAGAGCAACCTGTCGCATACAGTTTGCATTACATGTTTTGATCCTGGTATTGAATGAAATGTATACTTTTATTGCGTTTTCTTCGTTATATCTCATCCGATTGTTGTACAAATTATTGAAAATGTGTATGATAGTTGTTTTCATATTCTGTATGAATTTGAAAGCTTTTGAAATTTTTTCGTTTTTCAAGTATTTTCCCCCTGGAAAATACACTTGTCCCATAACTTGTCCTCTTATGAGGATTTTCCAAACTTTCCACATTTTTTCCGGTTAAACCGTTCAACCGATTTTTCTGAGAAATTACAAAAGAAAAAAAATATAAAAACGAAGAACTTTTTTTTTCGGTATGTGAAATGGAAGTTTCCACTACTCTCATCCAATGATTACTCTTTTTTTAAAATTTCAAATCCGAATTTCATTTTAGTACGTTTTTTGTAAGATCTTTCTGAATACATTCTAAATTCACTGGATGATTAATGGACAGTATTCTGTGTATAGGACTATTGAAGACATAGATCTTCTTCACAACCACTGATTCGTTTGACAATCATCTCAAGAAAGAAAAAAACAAACTTCAACGCAAACAAACAAAACTCCGATTCTCTTTTTTTTTCTGTCACGTGTCTGCCTGGGACATGTCGATATGACTGTGATATAACTGATTCTGTGTCAGTTATTCAGATATATTTTTGATTGTGAGAAAAAGGAAAAACAAATCCATTCTCTGAAATATAACGTGTAGATTTTCTTCAAGATAACAAAGAAAAAAGTTTGTTTATTGTAATTTTTTTCAATATTCTCCAATAAAGTTTGAAATTTTATTTTCTTCAAGCTTATTCAAAACTAAACTTGTCCTCAATGCAGTAACTTTTATGACTGTATATAATTTTAAAAAAAGATATACTTTCTATATTTAAGTTATCTTTGGACTTGTATCCGGGCTAGAAGTAAGTATCTATCAATATAAAAAAAAACACAGACATAACCGTCAGGCCTATATTTGTTCAAGTGTGGTGGTTTAATAATATTTCACTATAAGATTTGCTATTAGAAACACAACTACGTATTTAAAAAGTATTTCACGTTCGAATCTGAACAATTACATAACGGTTTAACTAGTCAAGTCTGGCGTGGGTTCGAATCCCGCTTATTATGGTATAGGTTTTTATGAATGTCCTTTCACCTATCATCATTTCACCGTTCCAAAATCACTTATATTCGTAACATACCAGCTCTCTGGGACTTGAACCACTTGACTGGCACATCAAGTCTGCACAACTAGTGGTCCAATCGAGAGTTGTATCTGGAAAATCTGTGCGTCCTCACTATCTCAACATCAACAACTTGACATTTTCATCCCGATTGATGGGTTTTCGTGAGTATAATTCACAAATTCGATCAGCCACGACCATTAAAAAAATATATATTATACACAAATTGTACATATACGAGTATTGATGAAACGAATGAAATTAAACATCTACATAACAATAACACGTAACAAAATGAACAATTTTAATACAAGAAGAAAGAAAAAGAGAGATGAAAGAAGATTTCAAGAAGAAGAAGAAAAAGATCAAGATAATAATGAGAATCAAGATTTTTTCTCCCCACTGTGAATGTTTGAATTGTTTTCTAACCCTGAAATAACTACCTTAATTATTCAAGATTTGTTTGTTAAAGTTAGTTTTATTTGTTAAGTTATCATATTTGAATTATTCTTTGGGATGGTAAGATCGCCCTTGTGGTGCCCCGTTCAAACGATCTCATGTTCCATCGTATAAAGTTTAGATGTTATCAAAAAAAAAAAAATATATATATATATATATATATATATTTAGTGAAAGATGTTCTTGTTCCATCTGCAAACACATCTCACAATTCTCATGCTCGTATTCTTCATGTATAATTTTCTATTTGAAACTTTATTTTCTGTAACACATTCATATTTTATACAAGAAGAATAAAACTTTTAAATATTCAAATTCGATTTCGCGCTGTATCTAGTTCGTTGTTTTTACAGGTATATTGATATAACATCATATTTACATGAAAATATAGTATATCAGTAGCATAACACGCGTAGAAACTTTTGTGGGGACTCACGAAGTAAACACGTTTAGTAGATCTTATTTAGGTCAGAGTTTGTAAAGTAAACAATAGATTTGCGAGACGTAGTTTAGTCGAGATCTACGACATGGACGAGATGATGATCAGAACTTTTTTTTTCGTTATTGGTTGCTATAATATGAAAGAGGGATCTGGAATGGACTGGTTAGAAATAAATAAATAAATTAGGAACGTTCAGAGATATCAACATTCTGGAGAATAAGTTTAAGGGAGACCGATCATACATATATATACACACACACACACACACACACACATATATATATATATATATATATATATATATATATATATATATATATATATATATATATATATATATATATATATATAATGGAACTGATAAACGATTGTTCTTGGCAATTTTAATATTCAGTAAATTGTCTGAATTAAAACCGATCGACACATTCATGTAAATTGTAATTTGTATTCAAATGGAAAAAAATAAAAATAAAATATAGTTGAGGCTCAATTTGTTATTAGAGCCCACTCTTGGCTGACAAGTTTTAGAAAATTAAAAATTTCAACTTGTAATTACGGTAAATAAAATTTTCAGTCCAATTAAACCGTCATATAAAAAATCCTGGTTAGCGTAATTTTGCGGATTTTCACTATGTGAAATAAGATTTTGATCTGAAAAAACCATATTTATCTTAAATGTATGCCCTAATTACCCTAGATGAGCTGAAAAAGCCGTCCTTGGTAGCTCAGTCCATTGAGGCAACGCTTCAGAAATTGAAGTCACCGTATCGGGAGTGGGTTCGAGTCACGCGTAAGGCATGGGTTTTGGCAATCGTCCATTCACTTGTTCTTTTGTTTATTTTTTCCAAAGATTTGTACATGATACAAATATAGAAAATATCAAAACTTAAAACTAGAAATAAAAATAAGTGAACAGAAAGAGATAATTGAAAAAAGATTATCATCACTTCTTGGATCACTTGCTCATTCATACCCCCGTATAACCTAGCTGTTGGTGGGGTCGGGAAGCAGACAATACTCATCAATCTTCATGAGCTCAGGAATCATCAACTCATACATTTGTCTATAAATAGGCCCACATATTATCATTTCTAATTATTCTCAAAATAAGTTCAACCCACAACGTAATTTTTGAAATTATAACGAATGTATTATTTGAATTGGATGACCTTGACAGTTTCCTGTCACAAAGTGTGAACTGTCGGGGATAAAATTTCTTTTAGTGAAGTTTGGAAGATTATCGCAACAGCTTTATAGACTTTTCAATACTAGGAACTACGTGCGTGGCGCGTATTCAAGATATAAAGATGATCATCAAAATCAACGACATATTCATAATCGGTGTGAAAACTTCAGATCACGAGAGAGATAGATAGAGAGAGTTGAAAAGGGCAGAGAGAGAAAGGGGGGGGGGGTGAAGAGAGAGAGAGAGAAGAGAAAAAGAGGAAGAGAGAGAGCGAGAGAAAGATATGGACAAAAGTGAGATAGAGAGAAAGAGTGAGAGGGAGTGAGAGAGTGAAGGAGAGAAAGAGTGAGTTAGAGAGAAAGAGAAATAGAAAGAGGGAGAGAGAGAGAGAGAGAGAGAGAGAGAGAGAGAGAGAGAGAGAGAGAGAGAAAGAGAAAGAGAAATAGAAAGATAAAGAGAGAGATATACAGTGAGTTAGAGAAAGATGAAGAGAAAGAGAGAGAGAGAGAGAGAGAGAGAGAAAGAGAAAAAAAGGGAGAGAGAACCGATGTTGAACACTTCGACTTGCGGTCTGTGTTTTCCGTGACCAATGGTACGAGTGCAAATGTTCAAACTTGACTAGGGAAGTTAAAACTACGCGAATCAGATTACGATGTGGATGTGCCTACTAAAAGACACATTGAACATCTTTGAACTTGGCTCATAAATTCCTTAATCTTGGCTGGAGAGGAAAAAGAGAGTACAATTTGGTTTTATAATAAATGTATACGTCGACGTTTTAGGTCGATTGTGGTTATCTGAATCTATTCTACATGTTTACAGGCCATTAAGACTTATTTATCAGGGAAACATTTCTTCACTATTTCTTTGTTTTATCCGCGAAAAAAAATCGTCTACTAAATTAAAATTTGTGAAAGCTTTGTTAACAGTAATGAAATTCACTGTAACTTCTACCATACAACACTTATTTATGTATACATTATGGTTTCTATAGAGTGGACATCACTGTATGTGAGAATAGAGCGAAAGCCCCTTAACAACGATATGACTCACTACCTGCATGATTCAAAAGAAATTAGAACAGTACAATAACTAATGATAGTAGGCCTTAAATGAGATGAAAATCATAATGACCACATATAGAATATAAATGCCCAACATAGCCCCTAATCTGACATTCGTGAAGTTTTGGGTATCTAATTGAGTAATAAATGTAAAATGTCTACAAAAATATAAAGAAATTATCAGAACTCAAATTAACAGGTAAAGACGTATAAAAAAAAATAGAAACCTTTTTGATAATGTGTGGTACTGGCAAATGGAGGTTTAAGTGTGATCGAATTGGAAAGGTTAATGTTTTTCTAATCGTAAGTCTCGTCGTGACAGTGCTTTGGCCTTCAAAATATAACATTTAGATATTTATCAATTTAAGTGTGATGTGTTTGTTTTGTTGGTAATTGATCGTCTTCTTTCGTGAATACAAGTTTATATTTGTTCTCTCGAGTAAACTAGGATTGACGATATGTAGTCGTGGTGCGTTGTATCAATCAATCGTGGGTTGTAGTTGAAGTTACCAACGTAGAAATGGATAGATGTATTGCGAGAACAATAATGGTATATGCTATGTTGGTGATATTCAAACCTACCAATTTGCTGTATAAATTTGAATGTTGTGAAATTTTCATGTGGACAGTTTTCATAGAGTATTAGTGTGAAAATAATGAATTAATCGGTACATTCAGTACATAATTGCATGAGTGCAGTTTAAATTTTGAAGGATCAATATATAGCAATGAAACCCGAAACCTGGCACCTCCACCAAAAATTAAAATCTTTGAAACTAAGGATTATTTAAATCATGCCACCACCGGACTGGATATGTGGGCATATTATTTGAATATTTTTTGAATAATCGAAGATTTTACCAGTGACTAAAGATTTGAAAATTCAGAATTATTCAAGTTTAATTGTTCAAGTTTAAATTAAAAGAAGCAGTATCACAGTACCTGTAGGCAATAGTCCATAAATCAATAATAAATCAAAACAGTTAGTTGATCCATAGTGAAAATGTAGTATGTACCTAAATATCCGTATTTTCAAACGAAAATTAGTTTTAATTCAATGAATCATTTCTCAATAAATTATTTCAGTATTTATATAAGAATTTATTTAATATGTAACAAAATTTGTATTTTCTTATACCAAGTACTTGATTCCAACAGTAACAATTATTCGTCAGAGTCTTTTTTTGTAATTTCTATCACTCCTCCAACTGATCAAACTTGTAGTTATGCGAGAAAAAGGCGCGAATTACCCGCGCGCTAGTAGTGTGGGATTGGAGGGATAGGGAAAACGGTCGGTCGGACCTACAAGTGTACTCACCTGTCTATGCTGATGGCGACCAGGTTGAATATGGACGAAGTACTACACGTGACGTCCATGGCGATGTGGAAGTCACAGACAATCGGGGGTAAACTCCATTTGCCGTTTACCTGGAACAGAAAAAACAGATTTATATTCAAAACATATTCACTTATTTATTTTTATTCTTTGATATTGGTTTTTTAACGACGCGCTGTTATGATAGCGTAGATCTAATGGCGTCGGATGGATGATTAATGAGATGATGGGATGATGAGATGAAGGTTCTTGGGTAATGGGAAGGATAGTGGGAAGGAAGTGGTCATGGCCGACTTATTGTAGAAACCATCCCGGCATTAGCCTAGACTACAGTGGGAATCATGAAAAAACCCTTGTAAAGATAGTCGGCGGCGAGGATCGAACTGTGTTCGGAATTCCCCTCGCCTCTCGGATCACATGAAGCGAGCGCGTTAACCACTGCTCTGCATGTGCCGGTGAGAATAATATTAAAGTCTTTTTTCAGCGATAATTTTATTTGAAGAAATTAGATTTACAAATTAAAAATTCGCTGTACAATTCGACTGCAGTGGTTACACTGCACTGCATGTGCCGGTGAATTAATTCAATATTTATTTATTAGTGTTTTAATACAGTGGGACTGATACTCTGTATACAGGTAGTGAGAATAGAGCAGGAACCCGTAAAAACATGTGATTATCATCACTTCCTGCATAATAGTATAAATAAATTAGATCAGTAAAAAAACTAAGAATACCAAATGAAATTTAAATAACTGAATATGAAATATTAAAATAACTAAATATGAAATATATTTATATTGGGTTCAACGACGCAATGTACTGAAGAATAAGACATGTTGGCACCGGCGAATGATTTATGAGATGATGAGATGAAAGGTTATCTTATTATGTGAATAGTGGGAAGGAGTCGGTCGTGGCCTGTAGGTTGAAAGAACCTAGTATCAATCTGAACGACAGAGGAAAATCACGAAAAATCCTTGTCAGGATGGTCGACCATACGGGAATTGAACCCCGATCTACTGAATGACGGTTCAACGTGCTAATCTCTACCACTCATCTCAGTAGCGATGTTTCGAAAATATTTGTATTCACATTGTGAATGATATATATATATATAATACTTGCTAGTGATGTCACACATTGTTTATAGAGGTGATAACAATGTCCCCCAAATTGTGTTCTTCAATCGCAGCTTCAGTAACAGTTTGTTTGCTTCGAACTTTTCTAGTTTCTATGGTAACCGGACATAACCAATATTACCTACCAAGGTTAATAATCGTTAATTTATCACCGTTAATAATTGTTTCTTAACCATATTATGAAATTGATAAGAAATATTTCATAAAGAAAAAAAATCGTATAATCCTTTTTTTTTCTTCGATTGGCAAATTTGGGGTGGTTTCCCAGAATCATAATGATATGGAATGTTTCAAAGGAGAAAAAGTGTATTCTAATACACCGATTTTATTGGTGTTTTACAATGTGAGAAGAATATATGATTAAATTCATAAACAAATGAAAGAAATTTCCCTCTAAAGAATACCAACATACCATAAAATGGTGTGTATATGTGCATTATTGCATATACTTGTATCCAAGAAAGAAGAAAGACGTCTTATATTATGTTTAAATTATTACCGTTATATTAGTATAACTGTGGTATTTTGAGGGTAAATGAAGTTTCACAACAAAATTCACGATCATAAACACAACTAAAACCTTTAAAAAAATCAGATGTTCAAATCTGCAATGAATATCTTCACAATTACACAAATATTCACAATTATCTCGTTGGTTGACAACCCTCTTCTTCCGTGGATACAAGTATAGATATCCTATTTCATAATTATCGTGACTTGTACAAATATATCACCAACATACAAATTACCCACACACAATTAATTTCCAAATCGAGTACACCGAATTATTCAAAATTACTCGAAGTTGACCGAAAATTACGTCGTGATTGAATATCCCGGCTCGTAACGGCACGGTTGAATGCTCACCTCTAATTAGTGTCTAGTCAATCACGTATTAATGGTTATGCATATATTCGGGAAGTGCACTTGTATCTGGGAATTGTACGGATAACGCGGTTATCGGCTTAGAGTGAGGATTATGCAAACGAAGCAGTCTTGCGATGTACGATACAATTATACAATGCCGTTTATAGCCGAGCTCTAATCAAGATTTACATTTTATAGGGAAGCCATAACAGGGAAAAAATGAAACGAAGCGTAGAAAAGATAGTTAAAAAAAAACGATTTCGTAGAGAATTGAGATTAGAGAGTATATAATAATTATGGTGGGTGAAATTAAATTATGAATTTGTTTTATCGAAAGAAGACTGTCGTCTACCATTATAATAAATACAAATATTACAGTTCTATTTGTATTTTGTATGGGGTGGTGAAATCGCCGTTGTGGTTCCCTTGTTTTTGTATTAGTTTACGTTGAGTTAGTTTGGATAGGTTAGGTTGATTAATTTGGTTAGATTGTCCTAATTACGCGGTTAATTTAGGATGCGCGCAGCAACAACATCTACAACAACAACAACAACGTCCACATGTTTTGACATACATCAATGGTCCGATGAAGAGAGGCTGCCTATTTCTTAGCATCTTGACGAGTGAGGTAAACCACGACATATTTTTCATAAAGAATGACGTAATAAATGGGGGGAGGGGGGGGGGGATAATGTGAATTGTCAATTCGAAACCAAACGTATTGGAAGGAATATTTAAAGTAAAATGATAAAATCCGAGATGATTGTCTTTCTTTGATCTTGTGAAATTTCCATTTGTTCAGTAGAGTAGATATGTGTACCCTTTTTTTGCACTGGAAATCGGAAATATCGCAGAGCTAATATAAAAGTATGTGTTCGTAAATATTTGTAGAAGCAAAATGAGGAACGTTTTCATTTTCATTTGAAGACAGTTATTATTTTAAATCGATTCACTCTGAAATTTGATTTATTGGATAGTATTTTCAATATTGGATACCGACTTATTGGACTGCTATACTACAGAGATTTGGCATATTTGTAAGGGCACCACAGCAGATGGAAGCATTAGTCGGTTTTACAAACTCTTAGTTACAAATTAACTATCTAACTATTGGTTAATGTAAGAAAATTGACATGTGTAATCAAGGGATAACCAAACCAATGAAACTAGTTACGTCACTAATTATCACCTAATACACTAATCAGCTCGTAAAACTGGGCATAAGTCAATTAAAGTTCTAATCTCGTGGGGTTAGCATAGAGAAGTAGCTAGTTCCAGGATGTTTTTACAAGTGGATCACTAAAGTCTTATAACAACTTCATAGTTAAGGATGGCGTGGGTTCGAGTACCTCAGTAGTCACGGGTTTTTGTACATTTTAACCCATCATCAATCAATCGTTTAATTATAACCCACGTATTCGTATCCCCATATAACCTTCATGTTGGTGGGCTTGTTAAGCTCCATTAATTTGCATATCTAATTTCTCCAACAAAAATTATCGGTGAATAGATACTTTAATATTATTCTCATTATACTAAAATATCAAGTTCATTTAATTATTATCATAATATTATTCATACTACTACATGGTTTAGTATTTCATCTAATTTGAACTCACTGCTTTAATTGACCTCCGTTCAACTCCCTGTTATTAAATACATATAATATTCTCATGAAACTAACTTGAATTAGGAACTTTATCAAACACACCATTCGTATAAAGTTCAGGTTTAGGCTGCCTGCGACCTCGGGTGAAACCCAAGAGACATTCGAATTAGGTCATCAACAAAATGGTTCAATTAATATGGAAATATGTACAAATAGGATAATGAAACGTGAGAAGACGTACTTAAGACTGTTAATTTAACCTGATATGGGTCTGGTAATGTGACATACATTACACGTTGTGACGATTGCATTACGTTTATACTGATGAGATATTTGAATTAGTAATAGGTTGAAATGAGATGGTGTTCATGTCATTTATGTGTTGTGAAAATGACGAGGAAATGCATATCTTCAACACACATCACATGCATATGATGGATCTCTGGGAGAAATTTGTTTTACATTATTTCTTATTGGATAGCTATTTTATTCAATGCAATCAAAGCATCAGTTGAACAATTTCAATTTATAACAAGCATCAATTTAATCAAAGCGATCGAAAAAAGAAAAAAAAATGTATAACTGAACCAATTTCTAATCTTTATAGAAATATGAACTTTTGAGAAAACTGTTCTGGGAATGAAATTCATTCTATTTTCATGTCAGAATAATTGATCACACAGACGTTCTTGAGAATAATTTCAACTGAATCAATTTCAACTAAATATCAATAATTGATACCGCTGATTCAGTGAAGTACAATTCTCTGGGAAAATATTACTGATATTAAAATTTGTGATAATATATACCACTATTAGAATAATTGTTCAAACAAATTAGGTAATTCAGTATCAAATCAATAGAATATTGTGAGATGGTCCCATAGTAATTTGGATCAGAGACTACAGTCATTACGTGTAATAAAGTCATGTCACACTGTCTGGGTGTGAAACAAGAATACCAACTTTTTGAGCGTGCTTCTGTTTCCTCGTCGTAAACTAGTTAAACCTCACCCCAACTTGTTAAACCTCGCCCCAACTAGTTGAACCTCACATCCTCACGTTAAACCTCGCCTTGACTTGTTAAACCTTACCTCAACTTGTTAAACCTCACAGGCAACATGTTAAAATTTTCATTCCCAATATCTTATTTCTGATTACTGACTCTTGTGTCGATACTAATATTTGTTATCTTTCGCCTTTCTATATCATTCATTACTTATTCACTCGAGGTGTGTTAGATACAGAGTGATGTATTCATAATATATTCATTTGATTTACTTTCTCCGTCATTTATATATTAATTGTGTGTTGCTTATGTCTTGTACTATATATTTACTGTAACAAAATGAAATAAATTTAGAAACTAGAATATAGTATGTCAAATAATTTCTTGGTAGAGGTGCCGGTTTCAACGTAAGGACATTGAAAAGGCTCGGTTATACTTCGTCTGGACAGAAAATCCTTCATTTTTATTTAATTTCATTTCGGATGAATTAGTTCAATGTAACATAAAAGTAACTTAAAAAGTGAGGAATTGACATGAAACACAAATACTCCCGGTCCGTAATGAAACCAATTTGAATTCAAATTTACCCACAAAATATAAACCTGAACCTTTATCTTCATTACCTTCTTATCGAATTCTCACTTCTTACCGTACATACCTACATACACCTTCCATTCAACCTCGTTCTAACATTTAGTTGTGATTTTATCAAATTTAATCCCATGAAACCTTCCAAAACGTGATCCTAGTGCATCTGAGAGGAAAGAGATTTCGGAATCTTCTCTCTCTCCCTCTTCCTCTCTCTCTCTCTCTCTCTTCCTCTCTCTCTCTCTCTCTCTCTCTCTCTCTTTCTCTCTTCGTGGTCAATAGGAGTTAACAGTAACATACAGCCAAGAAAAAACATCCATGTCGGTCTTTTTGCTGTTCCTTTCCAACCCTTTGCGAATGGTTGTCTACATTATTTAGTGAATCACCTTCCTTACCCTTCCATCCATTTTCTTTCAGACTAAACACTAGAATACGATATATATATATATATATATATATATATATATATATATATATATATATATATATATATATATGTATATATAATATAAATGTGAAAGCCCTCGCATGGATGTTTTATAACACTGTGATAATTAAAGCGATAATACAAGAAACAAAAACAAAAAATACGAAAAGAGAATTGTAGCTATATGTATGCGAGCGCCGAGATAACGAGATAAGTAAAAAGAAAAACTAAAATGGTCAGAAGCTTTAGAGGTCTATAATTAACTCTTTTTTCTCTGCAAAAACAAGAGATAGCAAAGCTATGTTGTGTTATCATCACTGGCTCTCAAGGTACTACATAAAACATTATGTGTAAAGTGTTCTTTAGTTTACGACTGTTGCTGGAGTGCAAAACATAAGTCATATTGAATATCATAGTGAATGTTGGCGTTATAATAATAACATTTCAGAATGTAGCTACCTTCATTCTATTCATCACAATCAATTCCAATCAATTACGGGGGTCATGCACGGTGCTTTTCAAAATAGAGAAATTCACCTTCATTAATTTTTTCCATGTTCAAAAACCAGTGTAATTGAATGAAGTTCACATCGCCAAGCTAATTTCATGCTCTCTGATTAATATGACATTCTATTCCAGTAAATTCAATCATTTTTAACATAATACGTCGATGAATAAAAATAATGTGATGAAATTCATTGGCGTATTATCTTAAACTGGTTGAATTCATGAAAATAAAATATCGTGTAAATTAAAAAGCATAAAATTATCTTGGAAATGTGAACTCTTCATTCAATTACACTGGTTTTTGAAAATGTGAAAAAATAGTAAAGATAAATTTCTTGATTTGTGTTAGCACCGTACACGCATCCCCTTAAACCATAATATGGTAATTATATCAATTAATATAATGGATATGTAATGTTAGTACAGGGCCTTCACGACTATTAGAACTATCAAATGTTGGTCTATAGTTCAGAAACACAAACTAAAAGTAATGTAATTTAATTACCATGAAACATAAATATGTGAAGTTATATTACTGTCCTGTTATAATGATCCATGTGTTATTAATTCAAACATCAAACGAATGATTGCGAAGATGAAAGAAGAGGAATTTAGATTGTATGAGTGGAATACACTTCGATTAATAATATGAGAAACTATGATATCAAATATTATTTCTGTAGAAAATAATTTCATCAAATATGTATTCATTTGAAATATTTCATTAAATATGATCTGGATGGAAAATTATTATTCTATTCGACATAAAGAACAATTAGAGACAATTATTTGAATGATGTAATAGTGTATGTAATGACGAATGGAATACCATTGTTAGTTATATGAAAACGTGAACTAAACGTACAAGGAGAATATTATCAAAGTTTGATTAATATGAAATTTATATGAAAGGTTGAACTCAATGAAATTAATCTTATTCTAGATGTACAAATGTAAGCAATTATTGAAAAAGGTGTATTGCAAAGCAAATTGTAGGTACAAATATGTTTTTCTTCTGGTATCAATAGCTGTTGTTAATTTTATTCCGCGATTCATGTATAAAAACTAAAATACAGTTTTCTTGGGTATACAAATTATCAAAATTAAAGTATAATGCATATATTAGAAACAAAAATTGTAACATTTTCAATCGAGTAACGAGCATCAAATATATCATTTATTTTGTTGAAAATAATAAACTCAAACAAAGAACTAGAAAAACGCAGAATATACATTGTGAGAAGAATCAGATTGTATGTAATGTACTGAAAAAATCGTCAAGGTGTGTCGATTTTGATTCTAATAACTTATTGTCTACCAGATTCATCATTAGTATTTTCAATCATTTACGGATATAATTGGTCCGAGCTGTTGATGATCTTTCAAAGCTTTCTTATCAGCTTCAATTGATGTAAAAAAAAATCATGATCATTTTTATCTTTGAAACAGTTTTACATGAACGGATTCATGTTGCACTTTGGTATTTGTATGGAATTTGTATGCTTTATTTTCGTAGAAATTTGAATATATCTGGAGTAAATATTTTATCCATATGTCGAAATTAATTATCGAAAATGTCGAAATCAATTTTGGCAGAAGCGTGGTATGACGGATTACGTCTCAAAACTATCCTGTATCGAATTATATTATGACATATGTCATTATCATTATAAATGACTCATAATTGAGTGTTCACTTCGCACATTCAAAAATTCCATTTCAAATAGTTGAATCAATCTATTATCTGTTCGATTATAGACTGTGTATACATATACATACTCACATATGTCATATATTCAAATTTGTGATCATTTAATGAACAATAATATACCCCTATATATGATATTGAGTCATACACTTTCAAACATATCAAAACTTTTCATCATATTTTATTACAAAAAAATCATCCATCATACCCATTAATAGTAATTTCCTTCTGACTCAGAACGCTCATTTTCATACCTGCTATTTGGTCATTAAAACAAGAGTACACACGCAGAATTGTCACTAATAATTGATGATCCCTCCCTTACGTCATATGAAACCAAACCATTTATATAACACTTACAGTTTTATTCCCTACTCACCAATCGGCGACATTCTACATCCTTCCTACATCCGGCTGGCTTCCTGATGATATATGAACTTGTTTTTTCAGGATAAAAACAAAAAAAAAGACAGAGGGACGTATCTTTTTACACATACACACTCTATGATTAATTGATGAGATACACGCGGTTTTACCCTAGTTTAAGTTTGTCGTTCACGTTTATTCTTGGGAGAAAGTTTTTTTTCAGTTTTTCTTTTTATTTATATATAAATAAAAAAAGTTTATTCTGATAGATATTTTTACGATTGTTAGAGAAAGAGCTTTTATAGACATATTTTTACGACGCCGTGGAACTGTGGGATAGTTATGGGTAGGGGGGAGGGGGTATTATGAGAATTACTTGCGTTTTGGTCTAGTTTCGAGACGGAACTATGAAACGTTATGTGTGACCCTTCCGTGATGGGTTTTCTTCTGAAGGCACTCTAGTTTTTCTGCTTTTCGTTAGAAATTACATTTACTCAAATTATCGAGTGTTTTTTTCTTTAGATATTTAAATGGTCAAAGCTATAATGATGACAAAAATATTCTCTCTTGAGCCGACTTCATTTTATAAAACATTTTTCATTTTTCAGTAAGAACAATGTATAAGATTTAGTTAATTTTGTATACTGTTTAAACTTAAAATCATGAGATAAACATTCATAATATGGAACATTGGAAAGATAACCATTGATAACTATTCAAGACGTTGCTAGTAAATGTGTGATATTTTCATTGAATATACAGTTTTAGTGAAAGTCAAATTATCATCCCGTTAATTGAACATCCGATAATATTTGAGTTTACCATACCCAACTTATATTTTGATATATTTTATAATTATTTGTTATTCTTTGCTTTATATGATCGTTTATTTGACATTACCTCTTGACATCAACATCATCCAGCTGTTATAAACAAAAGTAAATATTCACCATTAAACATTAAATATTATTATTCAATATATAAAATATATCTTATATATTATTCTCATTATCATTGTACGTTAAATAAACATCTAATTTATAATTCTCATTCATTAAATTATTTCAATATAAGATCCTGATCTGTCGTTCAACTTTAAATACCGACCCAAGTTCACAAAGTAGCATTTAAAAAACTACACAACAAAATTTCTCCTTCAACTCTGTTAATGCATAAACTACAATCTGAACTATTTATCTAACTACAGTTTCAAACTACTTCCACACGGTGGAAGCTCTTCACCACCCAGGTCAATAGTTCCATCAGATTGTGGTGTTCAAGTTCAGTAGTTCCTGTACGGTATACAGGAACAGTCCTGAGGGTTTAGTATAATAATAGAGCATCCCCGGAAACTGGGTCAGTCGACGGAAAGAAAGGACATTCGATAAAAGTATAAAAGGAACACTCGTTGATCGGATACTTCTAAGGCGACGATTTCACAAATAAATTGTTAATCGAGTATATTTTAATGAATTTTCTGATAGTGTGATAACTGGTATTAAAAGTCGCATTGCGCATGCGCATTCCGGTAGCTGAAGGTATACACACAATTGTCTTAGTGTCTAGTGTTTGATTATTATGGATACAAGAGTAAATTGGTCGAGTGGCTAGCACACTGAAACCGCCATTCAGGAGATCAGGATTCGATTCCTGCCAGGGTCGACCATCCCTACAGGGTTTCTTCGTGCATTCTTGAAGGTTTTTCGTGGTTTAGGTCAATACTGGGATAGTTCCTTAACAATAGGTCACAACCGACTCCTTCCTACTATTCAAAAAAAATTAATGAAAAAATCTTCCCTCTTATATATCATTCACCGACGCCAATAGATGGTAGTAATCAGTACAGTGTGGGCGTCGTTGAATCCAATATGAATGAAATAAATATATATATATATATATATATATATATATATATATATATATATATATATATATATATATATATATATATAATAGATGATATAGATTCTATGATATTGATTCATGGTTCAATCCTGAAAAAGCTACGGTATATACGATTATTCTTCAAAGCAATATACCGGTATGCACTCAATATAGGTTGGTGGGTTGAATACTATTATCATGTGGATCACATCAAAGACATTCTATCTTCAACGTGAAAATACACAAACTGCAGTTTGTAACATAAAGTACACAATATTGAATTCAAGCAATTTAAATCCACTCGATATTCCTCGTCTCTGATTTTCGTAGTAGTAAAAAAAGCAATATTTTCAATTTCATCTTTATTTTTCTCAATCGTTTTGCAAACATAGTCCCGAGACTTGTTCCCATATTGAAATTATACTTTCAACGTTCGCTTGATGAATATTTCACATTACCTTCATGAATTGACAGAATTGTAAGCCAGAAGCTACATTAAAATGTCACATGACAATTCCTAGATTCCAAGAATTTTCCTTCTGATGTTATGAAACAGCTAGTATGTAAATATTTGATGATCGTCAATAGATATGAATTGAATACCGGTATTAAAAATTGAAAATTAACATTTCAATATACGTTTTTGTTTTTATTTCTCGTGTTTTTGTGTTATTTGTTTTAGTTATTTTTGTCAACCTGTCCAGTGGAGGGACAATGCTTATTAATTGTAATCTAATAGGAATATATGGTAGAAAACTGAGTGAAATTGATCGAATTAATTGAATTGAATTTGATAGAATATATTTGAATATATTTCAATTACCATTTCTCTACTTTTGATATAATATAACTATGCATATAGAAGGATCCCATGGATACATCAACAGGGATTGAATATATTTTGATTCCTGTTCAAAAACTAGAAATTAAGTTCATCTAATTAACATATTCTCAAAATATGATTCAAGGAATTTGATTGGAAACGTACATTTTGATTTTCGTCGACTATTGAGAAATGTTTGTCTTCGCGTTGAACACGATCGCCTCAATGATTGCCTAGCGTGATAAATTATTTCATTCTTTTTTTTATGCTGCTTAACGACCCCACCAACAGCCGAGTTATACGGTGTACGAATGAGCAGGTGATAATGAAACAATGAAGTGATGATAGTTGAAAGGTCGATTACAAAAACGGTGACTTTCTACCACTATAAAAACGGTGAGTTTCTACCACTAGCGATAGTTGAGTTAGCCACCGGGGCGGCTATTTTATTCATATATTGGGTTTAACGGTGCACTGTACTGATGATTAAGATCTATTGGCGTCGGTGAATGACTATTGATGATGATTATTGTTTGCTCAACGACCCCAACAACAGCTAGGTTATACGGGGGTACGAATGAGTATATGATTATGAAACTATGAAGTGATGATGAGTGAAAGGACGTTTACAAAAACCCATGCCTTATGCGGGACTCGAATCCACGCCCAATGATGACTTCAGTATCTGAAGCGGTGCCTCAGCTAACCGAGCTACCAAGGTTGGCAGGTGAATGATATATGAGATGACATCGGATGATGTGATAAAAAGTTGTTGTTCCAGTAGGTGTTTCCTGGATAGAGATAAGGAGTCGGTTGTGGCCTTTTCCTGTAGTAACCATCCTAGTATTGACCTGTAAGACAGAAAGAAACCACGAAAAACCCATGTCAGGATGTTCGACCATAGTGGACATCAAACGCCAGTCTCCTGAATGACGGTTCAGTCTGCTAGCTACTCGACCACTCATCTCAGTAACTGTTATATAGATTATAAACACATTTTGGTACAAATAAATTTCAAAAACACCCTCAGTCTGAGCATTTTATTTACGGTCATCATTTTGTAAATACAAAGTGTCAGAATGGTTATGGACTTTCGTTCACGAGCCAATTCAAACAATCGTGAAATGTATGTTAGAACTAAAAAAAATCTTTTTCATGGATGGATGAACATGACGATGGACATTGGCCTACATCCCTTCCTACACCTACCTCCCTCCTCCTACACCTCTCTCCCTGCTCCTACCTCCCTGTTCGTACTCTTCAATCACGGCCCAATGAACTAGCAAATCACTACGTTCGTCCAGTTGTTTTTATTCGTATGAAGTCTTGAAATACAAAAAGGAAATACACTCCGGTTTATATTTTGTACGCAGTACTTATCTGCTCTCCTTCCTAACCTTATATCTAGAATATGAAGAAGAAGTGAATAAAATGATTAAAGAGTCTATAGTTGAATCCTTTTACTCCCCAGTATATTGGACAGAAAATTATCTGACTCGATCCTTACTAGATTCTACACTCTTTCTGTAGAATACTGCGGTAGTTTCAACATGGTCTTTTTATCCTGCTAATTTCAGACGCTCGGAAGATGTTAACTTTATTTTTCTCTTGGCAGTAGTAATGTGTAGAGTATAATAAGTGTAACGAGACTGGGGTTAATTCGAGCTACCGCTCGCCTAGATATGCTTTGTGTCTACAAATATGAGTGTGCATAATTAGATGTATGAAGTCAAGTTTACTGGAAATAATTCCTATTTAAGTTCCCTTAGCCTCTCCACATATCAGATGGAGAAAAAATCTTGAACATTTCCTGAACAAGAATGTCTCTGTTAGTATATCAGATTGTGTTCTTTTGTAAATATTGGCACGTTATTTTTTTTATCTAAAACAGCAATCAAATATCGAATTCATTTATATCTGTCGCTATACCATGCACCTATTAATTGGGCAGAGACTGTGAATAAATAACACGTAGGAGATTCGGACAATCGAAAGGATAAATAATAATTCAAATAAATCGTATTTAAGGATAGTTATTTTCGACGTATTGTGAATTTTGATGAGATCAAAATGGCGATTTTTGGTTAAAAAGCTGATATTTTTGACATTTTCATTTATTCATTCTCAAAACTCATTTAAAGACAATCACAGAGCTTTCATTTTCACTAGTCATAATACTTTTATTCAAGCCTCCATATTCTGCTAGAATTGTACCATGTGTGTCCGTTCCCAGCTTTTCGCATTTTACAAGCTTACCGTAGCTTTCATTTCACTATCAAAATATTCGCATAAAATCTTGTTACTTTTTTTAACGAAATCAGCTTCAAAACTCTGTTTGCCGAAGATTACCGTTTCGCTATCGTGCTTTTATGTGTTTTTGTTTCTTTATTTAGCTCAACTGAAGTGTATATTCACCCGCTTACAAAGAAATAGAAAATGTAATAATCACTGTTATGTTCTAGGGTGAGTATAACGATGGAACTTGATATAATGTACGGAATTTAATATATTTATTTCCAATGAAATTCAATGAAAACTCAACTCTAACAACCGTACTGGGAATCACAGCGTTTTATTAATTATTCTTGTATATAATTTAATTTGAAAAGGGTAATTTTTGGGTCATCAGATTTGGTCATTATTCTCTGATGGTCACCATGATCGAGCTTGTATAAGCCTACACCTAAGCTTGATGATTCACTGTCATCTAGATATTTTGTTGAGCTTCCAAACAAAATCAAAGACAAAAACTTCACGCCCCCTCAATGACTTCACTGTAGATTGATTGGATGAGCGAAGCGAAGTCTCAATATTACCGTAATATGTAGTGGGCCTACTTCCTCTCGTTTTTTTGTTCGCGTTTCTTTGGTTTTACTGAAAGAACAAATGTTTTCTAAACTTGGCACACACATGTGTAATCATCTCACTCGATACTGTGTAGTTTTAAGGCGCAATCGGATGTACCGCTTTTGAGAAAAACAATTTCGAAATGTTAAAACCCCCCTAAAAATAATCCAGAGAAAATTATTTGGAAAAAAATATTCGAATTTTCACAGAATCCAAGCACAAGAATTTTTCACAATATTCCAGAGTTTTACATAAATCGGATAAGCCGTTCCCAAGAAAAAATTATAATATTATTTTTGTACATGAATTGAAGGTTTTCAGAAAGTTGAATAAAACGACAGATTCAACCAATTGAATCGTATAACGATTATTAAATACGATCGATAAAAAAGAAGGCTGTGACATGGTGATTCCAAAATCAAAGTGTGTGTATAGCTTTCCATTACATTTAATATCAATATACCTATATTGCTAACTTTACAACGCATATGTTCCGTTTTCCTAGTTATAATAATTGTATTGAGAAATCCTCGATACATAACAATCTCTTTCCTAAACTTCAGTTCGAAGATAGCATGTTTGTCCGGTTACCATAGCAAGCAGAAAAGCAGAAGGCAAACCAACTGATAATAAAGTTGTTATTGCGTAACACAATCTGTGTGACATTGTTATCCACTCATTACAACAATGTGTGGCATCACTTCAAAGGAGCCAATATGTGTGGAGTAATCACTGGTCTCAAAATAAAAGCAACGTATTATAATAAGAATAACAGAAACAAATACTACAACATAAAACAGTGTTTGAAACGTGATCAAATAAAACTCGATTAGCAATTACGTGATTAGGTATTCTATTCAATGAAATTATATGAATAATACTAACAATACCATTATTATGAATGAAAATTTAATTACATGTTTATTATCTAATTTTTACTTTGTATTAATTGCATCGAACTATTATTGTTATATCGAAACGTGTTTATGATTTTTTTATACACTATTTTTACTACTTTTTATTTGAGTGTGTAATAACGTTGTGTTGACAATACTCATTATACGAGTACCATGTATATGCAGTGAGTCGATTACCAAATTTTGTAATTCAGTTTGTTTCAATGAAATTGATAACTAGGCCGATATGTATCTTCATTTGTACTTTTTTGTACTCCTTTATTACATTTTCCATTCGTTCTCCGACTTATTTTTGCATACTAATTTGTATTTTTCATTATTTTAATCTATTTTTGTGACAACCACCTCTGCGCATTGATTGGACCCAATGGAATATATAAGAGAAACATTTCTATATATTTGTATCCACGAAAGAAAACATCATCCACCAACACAAATATCACCGTATATGTGTATATCCGTGGTATTTTTAGAGTATTATCATTTTTCAGAACAATGTTGACGATAAGAAACGCAACTTCGTCTTTCAAAAGCCTCAAATTCCTAATGAAAATTATGGCGATCTGTTGTAATTTTTGAATATTTTACTATTATTTAGTTGGTAGACGACCTTCTTAATGGTTTCATGATTAGAAAACTAGCCTTGGGTACTGATGATAAACTGATGTACTGATGATGTACTACTGATGGGTACTGATGATTTACTGATGATGATACTTATGGGTACTTGGTCTCTATATCCGTATATTTTCTGATATCATCTGTATCATCTGTACCATCATAATATTATCTCATGTCTTATCTACAAATAATCTTATGTGTATTGCAATATGTTAAAATTGAATTAATAAATGAATCTATATACATCACATATCATCAATATCCATTCCGAAATATTAAGTGTATTTGGTATCAATTCCATTTTTCTAGAAAATATAATTATTTTGATTTGTACGCATTTTTGCTTTTATTTCTTATTTTTTATTCGTTCTTCTTTTTTCTTCTTCTCTCACTCCATTATAATTTCTCTTTCCTATCTCCCATATCTTATTTTGCGCTTTATATATTTTCTGTTTTTTTTTTGCGTCAACTATAAAGAACTATCTCTGGGTACTCATTGCACCCACCGGTCTGTATGATGAGAACAACTACTAAACGCACATACCAAGCTTCCTCTCCACTAACACCATATCTTTTTTTATCATTTCGACTCATACAAATTGCTTGAATTTAATTAAACTAATTAATGAACGCTCCTAATTGAAACTCATTTTTCTGATGTACTAATTAATGCTTTTCGTTTACGACGTAGTTCGCTCAGTTTGCTAAGAAATTAGTTCAAGCGGTCTGACCTCGGATTTTAATCCACTTGTTAACCCAGAATTTAATTACGTTATTTTCCTCACATCATTTTGTTTTATGATGTTGGTTTTCTTTCAATATTTCATTAGATTTTACCAAGTCATTTATAATCGGAAGTGCGTATATTAACTGACGGTTATATACGGTTATATACGTGTATAAAGGGAAGCATAATAATTTTTCAAGTTCGGTAGACCTAAAGATGTATTTTGATTACATTTCGATTATATATCAACAACAACAAAAATGTATCATCTAATCATGTTTTTTATTTTCATAGACGACCTTCTTCTTTTGTGGGTACTATTATGTGAATGAAGACGATAAATTTGGTAATACTGACGATTTTCCAATGCAATTCAAAGTCAATAATTAATTATTCAACATTTTTTCCATTTCATTATCAAATATCTTAGAATAACATTACTTCTATGTATGTATAAAAGGACAAAGTCAATTGCAAATGTTAATTTATTCAAGGCAAGGGTCAAGATATTCCTGTTGCAGAATGCATTAAATTTACTATCCCGAAGAGTATCCAAGTATATAAGTAATTTATAACGGAAGTGTTACTTCTATAACATTGTAACTATTTTGAAATTTATCATTTTGTATACTTGTAATCTCAGATAATAAAGTATATCATCATTAATGTTTAGTATAACTGAAACTCACGCATTCGTGTTCAGAGCGTCAGATTCACAGGTCAACATGTGGTCCCCAAATAGCTTCACTAAAACGCTACGTGGCTATTTCCTCTAACCATTCTTTTTACACTTGAATTATTCGCCATTTTCTTTGCGCGTTTTTTCTTCTCGCAGACTGTTGGCTGCATGTTGGATAAATTAGGTGTAGCTAAATGGCTACTTTAGTAGTAGGTCGGCAATCAAGTCGCCGACGGTGAGAATAAAATACCATTGCACGGCATTGGAAGTCGAGTGTTATCGAATTAGAACGAAATAGTGGTTTAGAAGGAACGGTGGAAAACTACGGGTAAGGAGATTTTCGTAGAGACTTCGAAATGTGATTCTGTGATCTTTTTTTGTGGAAAAAAAGAATTTATCATAATGATGGCTGCTATAATGTTGTTATTCTGTTATTATAGGCTGTTATAATCATGTTATGGCTGTAAGTTCATAGAAAAAATAATTTCTTCAAATAATAGCTGGATGTAATAATGCTGTTATAGTGTGGTTATAATGCTGTTATAATGTTGTTTTGATTCTGTTAGGGCTGTTTTAATAATTCAATGGGTTAGTTCAATAATTCATAGAAAAAAAATCAGTTTTATAATGGCTGTTATATTGTTGTTATAATGCTGTTATTAGGCTGTTATAATGATGTAATGTTGTTATAATGTGTAATGTAATTTTACGTCCAATAGACAATATTACAATATTGATAAGATATATCAAGCACTTTCAATTAACTGTCCTTTCTATTCTCTGACCTTATCATTTCAACAATACTCTCATCATCACCTCACACTTCGAAAATAAAAACATACCATCACCAATAATACCAATCCAATAATAATACATCCTTTATACTGCAGGACTCAAATACGTAGAAGAGAAAAAATATAATAACGTTATCACATGACCTCTTCTTTTATTAATGACCTTTGACATACGACGATTAAAACTTCATCCATCTTCTAATAACACATCCAACACGTCGATTATAACCCGATATGCTCGGGCATTATGGATCATTTCTTTTTTAATAAGTGATCTCCTCTCGTGAATGGTTCAAGGGTAGATGAGGAGGGGGTGGAGGGGGGAAGGGGTGGATCTTGTCATCCGTAGTTGATGAAGTCGAAACCGGAACATCGTTTAGAGGCCGGAGTCAGCGACGGGTATTAACAATAGCGCGGTATATCTAGCACATCCACGCCGCGCAAGGGATAGGAGAAAATATCAAGTACATAGGAGACGACGTCGAGTCAACGACGACCGTTGTAGTGTTGGTAAAAGCGTCGGCAATGGCGTCGTTAGTGAGAGGATGCCATTATAAAAGTTTAGAATGTTACTTCCCTTATCGTTTTTTTTTGTTGAAACATTTCGGATGGTAAATGATTGGTAGAAGTACGAACAGTGTATATAATTGGTAGAGAATTATGTTAATATGAAATTAATGATGGCTGATGATATTTTTTCATAAGAACTTAGTTCGAAATGAATCGAATATATAATGATTATCAATTAAGGTAATTGGGGAATTAAGAAAATTCGAAATCATTTTAATGACGTGTACAAAAATACGGGTGAGGGTGTGACAGATTCTATTCCCTTGTTTTTGTTCATGATTTGGAATGGGATACAGTTTAATATAACGTTCACTGAAGTTGATGTAAAATGTAAGTAGTGGAATTTATGTTAGTACTTATTAGTGATTGTTGATACTCTTTTTTTTTAAATTTATTTATTGCCGCTTAACGACCCCACCAACAGTTAGGTTATACGGGGGTACGGATGAGCGGGTGATGATGAAACGATGAAGTGATGATAGGTGAAAGGACGTTCACAAAAACCCATGCCTTATGCGGGACTCGAACCCACGCTCAGTGGTGACTTTAGTTACTATACCGCTAGCGATAATTGACTTAGCCATACTCGTTATAAGTACTAACTAGCACTCGTGAGGTGAACGAGATCAAGTACAAATTAAATCATGTAGGTGACAAATTGCCAATTATGCGAATAAGAAGTCAACGTTCATAATAACGTACAGTACATGGAAAATAAACTTTGATAGTAATACAAAAAAAGGTTAACGAGCTTTTTTTTCAGATGAGCGTAGCGAATACTTTTATTTCACATACCAAAAAATCGAGCTTCGTTCTTTTTTTGGTACGTGAAAAAAATGCATGTAGCAGGACCGTCAAAGTGACAAATTGATATGACATTTTTTGGGACGTTGATGTCATACCAGAATAGATTGGGATTGTTTTTGAGAGAAATCGGTTGGACGGTATTTCGGGAAAATTCGGAAAATTTGGGAAATCCCTTGCGAATAGCATTGAGAATTTCCAATTCATCAGTTACATCCTATTGAAATAAAAATTCTCATTGAATGCCTATATGCTCCTACGAAATTGACAGAAATTTAATTCTCATTTTTTTCTAAATTAAGAATGTACTATGGTGTGAAAATTAGACGTGAAGAGTCTTAAGTTTTTCGGAGATGATCAACAACTTGGCTGTATGAGGAAGGAAGTTTTTCGGAAAGACTGATAGTTTCAAAATCAAGGTGCGTATTTATCTTACAAATACATTCCACATATATATCTCGCTTATCTTACAACGCATTTTCTGCGTTTTACTATTAGCAACACCACGAAGAGTAGTGAAGTATTATTACGTAACAAACATATTTGAAAAGATAGTTCTCTGAATTATTTGAAGAAGTTTCACTAGAACTCGAGGGAATGGGACATCGCTACTAAAGTGTTATGTGATGTTGACAAGGAAATCGTTACGCTGTGCCAGCAGAAGAAAAAGAAAATCTCTTCAAAGTATGGTTTTACAATGAAAAACACTTTGTGAGAATGACACTTACAAAATGACGAACAAGTTTTTATTTTTTCATGCTCACAAAATATCAAAATGTATCAGTAACAAAATATCAGTTGATGAAACAATTCAACGTTATCCATTGCAGTGGACAATTGAAATGTTTATTTTATAACACACTGAAAGTAGGATATTGATTATGTCTATTTATGAAGGTCAACATGGTCACTGATATAGAGAAAAAAAAAGTTTTTCTCCATATCGAAAAATTGTCTTGAAAATTACCTCACTGATAATTCAGATGATATAAAATCAAAAAATATCTAGTAATCAGTTTGTAAGTGACAACTTGATAAAAAAAGGAAATATACGTTCTCCTTTCGAGAAGTTTCAAAACCTTTTTCTGTTAAGTACTTTCGCATTTTCCAACAGATTTTAATTTACACAGACCTTTTACTCTGGAAATAATTGATTGGCAATTTAAAGTGCTTTTTGTGGTTCCATCTTCTGTCAATCGTCGCTCACCGACTTGAAATCGCATTTCCCTACTTTAATGAAATACTGAAAGTAATTTAACGTAACCAAGTTTGAAGGTATATTCGGTCTAGATAAAATTAATTGGATCGTACAGAATGAGCGTAATTGCTTTTTTTTATATATAAATGTGTGCAGAAAAACATATGTGTAATCTGTGTTACCATGGCAACAACACTATCAAAAGAATTGTACCTCAACTGGAATTAATGTGCCTTCTAGATTGTCTGGTATACTTCGTTCCAAGATGTTGGAGGTTCGAGACTCGGAACTGTTACAGTTAAATAATACGTGAAACGTGCGATCGGGAGTCGAACACTCGGTTACGAAGTATATATAGAGCGCGACATTGTGAACGACAATGCCATACTTTACTCCGAAAAGATAGCTAATGAGATTTTGAAGCAGCGACAAGCGTATATTTACCTTTCACGAAGCTGGGAAAATGTTCCGTGATAATTAGTTTCAGAGTATAGTCAAGTGAGAAGATATAAAGTATTCATTTTTTTTCTTTTTTTTAATGTTGCTTAACGACCCCACCAACAGCTAGGTTATACGGGGATACTTATGAGCGGATGATAATGAAAGGACGTTTAAAAAAACTCATGTCTTATGCGGGACTCGAACCCACGCCCAACGGTGACTTCAGTTACTACCGCTAGCGATATTGACTTAGCCACCGTGGTGGCAAGGTATACCTATTTATAATTTATGCAATTCTTCTTCAATGTAAAAAGTATAATTGCATTCGAATAATAAAGGCTGGATTACCTAGAGCAATGTGCATGTATAAAGTTCAATAATGATAGCAATATTTTATAAAATTAGTTGGTAAAATCATGAAGTTTGAGTTCAGTTGTCATAGTTGTCTCTTTTGGTCTACAATAATCTCTTCGTGAAATAACTCTTGATTGATCTATAATTATTTTGAAAAATGTTATGGAGTTTGTTGTATTCTAATAACCGTCAGAGTCGGTGCCTATCACTGATGAATATTAAAATTCATGTTGACAGTTTATTATCTGAGAGTTTTTATAACATTCGATTCGAGATTCTATTTTAACCTTTTGACGCATTTTCTAGTTAGCATATTGAAGTTATATTACTGCATTGCACCTCAATACAATAACTAATTTCGTTATATTGTCAACAGAAAAAAGTGGTATATATATATATATCTTCAAACATATTCTACAGGGACATTAATTCTAAGAGGTGGCATTGATTATTTAAAAGTATCATGAAAAATTAGATGCCATTTCACATATACACACACAATCTCTCTCTCTCTCTCTCTCTCTGTCTCTCTCTCTCTTTCACTCTCTATCCCTCTTGTTCGTCCTCACTCTGGGATGCTCTCCTCAGGATATTTGCTTACAAATAAAGGTTAATCAAATAAAACAGTTCAATCGAGCATTGATGACAAATGCGTTGTCAATCATTGTTCAGTATTCAATAAAAAGTATGTTAACATAATATCTACCAATCTCAAAGTAAACCCGATGTTATTAAATTATTTGATGGGTTTTTGTATGTGTTCTCCAGATAGAAACTTCCGCCCAAGCTGCTTGAAATGAAACGCATATTGTAAAACTTTGACGTTAAGATTCGTTCAAACAATCAATTCTCGTTGAATATGAAACTGAAATAATTAATTTAAACATCTGTTTATCTTTCGATTTAAGTAACATTTTTTCTTTGTACATCTTATACATAGAAAATCTTCACTAAATTAATATGAACTTTGTGAAGATGGATATATTGGAACATTCTCGAACAATGTTAAGAGAAGATTGAATCTATATTTGAAGTTGTTTTATGAGTGATTATTCAATGAAAAAATCATAATTTTCAGATGTTCATGAGATCTAAGTTTTATTACAAACCGACAAAATCAGATTTCCAAAAGCAGAACGAGAAAAGTTTTTATTACGAAGTTGAAGTTTTGTAAGGTATAGGTACTACACAGGTTTGTTCCATCAAGTACACACACACAGAAGTTATCGTTTTGCTGAAGTGAACGGATATCAGTTCGATCATAAATGAATGGAATCAGCTTTTCAGAACTATTTTGATGTCTTCACATTCTCTCTCTTTGTCAACTATGGAGAGTTCTTGGTTTATTAACCATAAAGATCCAACGAACTGAGATAAAATGTATTTTCACTGCAAAAGATGATGGTTTTAATAATATTTTTAATAATACCTGATATATCATATGATAGTTCTTTGAATATAACAAAGTAGTCATAGTATCAGTAAAATTGAAAACCGATCTTGTCTCAACTTGTCTTCAAGCCGGTGTTACAATGTTCAGCTAGCCTCATTTTGAGAGTTACTGAAAACACAGTAGCCACGTTGATACTTAGCAGCCAGATAGATTATTCTCATTGTGTAAACCACAGACAACTATTTAGATGAGCGTAGCGAAGACTTCCATTTCACATACCGGAAAATAATGGGCTTCGTTTTTTTTTTGTGTTTTTTTGTAATTTTGTTCGCGGCATACAGGTCAGGAAAATTGGCCAATCGACTGCAAACTCTTTTCGAGTATTGGCCTTACACCAGAATAGGTTGGGATTGTTTTTCATGAAAACGGTAGAACGGTTTTTCCGGAAAAAAACTGGAAAGTTTGGAAAATGAAAGCGCGAACTCAACTAAATGAAAGCGCGATGAAATGTCACAGCCCATATGATACAGATACACCATATTCAAGTATATACGGAATCGAGGGAACAAAACGAATATTGGGATCTTTCATTTGGTTTCAGTCACATGTTTCTGTCAAGTAAAAAATGCCCAACTATCGTCACCATAGCAACAAAGTGAACTGGTGAACCATCAAAAGTTATGATTGGTTGATGTCAACTGATAGGCATTGTTGTCTGTATCTTGCGACAATAAGTGACATCACTTGTAAAGTCCGGCAATGGGAAACAGTTGCCGGGCGCAGATTGCTTGTGCGCGCGCGAAGGTGATTTGACAAAGGCGGACAAATGTGTAAAAACCTAAAGTCCGGCAATGGGAAACAGTTGGCGCGCGCAGATTGCTTGTGCGACCGCGAAGGTGAATTGGGAAAGGCGGACAAATGTTGGAAATAAAAAGTCCGCCTTTGCGAAAGTAGTTGGCGGGCGCAGATTGCTTGTGCGACCGCGAAGATGACTTGGGAAAGGCGGACAAATGTTGGAAATTGTAAAGTCCGGCAATGGGTTTTTAACAGAAGCTTACAGTATAAACACTCATGGGCGAGCAGAATCTGTTGAGATTTTAGCAAGATTGTGAAGACCATTTCCTTCAATTAGAGATTTAGACACTGATTTTCTGGAAAAGTTATTTCAAAACATACTTGTTTGAAATGAAAATAGTTTCTATACGACAAAATATTGCGTGCAAAGAGACAATATATCTCATTTTTATTGGAACAATCTCTAAAATGCATTTAGTTTATTGACCAACTGTTACAGTTTCAATTTATCTTCAGCTCTAATAAGTTATAGCGTAATGAGCTTATGATTTGTGGTGGATGAATGAAGTTTTTATATTTGTTTCGCTCGAGTTGAATGACTTCCACGTCGAGCTGGTAAATATGACGATGCCAAATTAGAGAAATATGAACTCAATATATTATATGAAACACAGGAAGTTGGCAATTTCTTGATTTGGTAACTATCCTATAAAGGTGGTTAACGACCCTACCAACAGCTAGATCAAAGGGGAATGAGTTGTTTTCAATTTCCCAAAACACAAATTATCTGTTCACAAACGATATCGTTCTACATACATCAACAAAGCCGGCTTGTTTGTGGGTTGAAAATAAATAATTAGACCATAATTGACTTAAATCAAACTGAACAAAATTGTGAGTTAGAGAGAATTGAGTAATAAATATCATTAACAATATTTACAGTTTCAAAACTTGAATATGAACCTAAAAATCGAATTGATACTACAATAATATTACATTGAAAATAAATGAACTAAACTCACATTGATAACATGAATGATTAGAGACAAGTATGAAAAATATTATGATATTCGTCATGCGGAATCTGAAGGGAAGTTTTCCAAGGACTAAACAGCATGCCTACTTATGCTTAATCCGTCCCCTACTGGAATATTGCTCTGGTATCTGGGATCCATACTCGTGCTCTCAGTCCGATAGAATGGAGAAAGTACAGAGGATTGCTGCAAGATATGTGGAGAACTGCCACCACAGATGGAACTCAAACTACAGCAGCCAGCAGTCAGCGTCTCCAAAATATTGAAAGACCGGAAGTGGGAGCTCTTATCTTCACGTCGACACAAGACCACCATCCGCTACCTCTACAAAGCGCTGTTGGGTTGTTCCGCATGGCTCGACCTAAAATGTTTGATCGAAACCCCTAAATTCATAGGTCGAAATGATCATGTTGGGAAGGTAAATTTAAAGAGGTACAATTCCAACATTGGCCGGTACTCCATTCTGGGTCGAGCCATGCGCCAATGGAATAGCCTTCCACGGGCGCAGATGAAGTCTATATCATCTGTGGGACAACTCAACGTCTTACTTTCAACACTATTACTATAAATTTATTTTATTTTCTCATCCTTATTTTACTATTTCAATTTTCTACTATCTTTTTATACTTAGGTTAATTAGGTTATACTTTTAGATTAGTTCATCGTTCAACCTCCGGAAATAGAAGCCTCTGTAACAACTAAGGTATTTCCTAAGTTGGAAATAAATAAATACAATACATACATATCAAAATGATGGGAATAAAAAAATTGAGAAATATTGAGAAAACAATGAAAAATATCAATGGCAAAATGATTGTTATCTGGAATGTTAATGGAATGTAAATGATTTTATATCACGTTTCGATGTCAATAAACAAATCCGAAATGTTCTACAGTAACCAGAGTATTCATGATAACATTTTGTTAAATGTACGATATCACAGAATGGTCAGAACGGTCATGTTCAAAGCTCAAAAGTATAATAATTTTTCATCATATTTGTCGAGTAGGTCTGTAGGAACATGAAGTCCTCAATCCTAGGTTACTATAGCAACTAGCAAAGTTGGGAGACGAACTAATATACTTATTGTAGTTGCGATTGACACAGTTTGGTAACATTGTTATCCAATTATTACAACAACAGCAACAATGTATGACATCACGTGAAAGAAGTCTATAATATGAACAATGAAATAACATATCTTGATAATTGGATTCGTCGATATGTTTTCCTTTTTTATAAATACATGCCATAATATTATTAATAAGTGTTTTTATTATTTGAACTAGTTTCAATATCTGATTAAATTATAGAATTAATTTCTTGTCTTATACTTTCCTACTTTCATTCTATATTTTTCCACCTTCCAAGTTATATCGTATTACATGATAACTACACTATTTAAAATCAATTTATCGATTCAACTCCACAAAAAGAGTAGAAATACTTGGTTCATTCCATATTAAATATTATAATACAAACAATACTTGGAAGGTATAATGATAAAATATATTGAAAAAGTATTTAAAAAAAGAATAAAAGAATTATAAGAGTATTATTTCTTGTTATACGAGGCTGACTACTTAAATTAAAATCGCATTATTTTCTCATTGAACACTTCATATGAAGTACTTTTTCTCCAATCATCATCTTATTATATACACTTCAGATGAACGAAAGAAGTCAACTATGATAAAATTATATATTCAATAAGTTTTTAAAATATTTCATCGACGTTTTAAACATCTTTTATGTATAAATTCTCCTTCACTTGAATTGGTATCCCTGGTTGGTTCGATAAAACTTGTCTTGAATAAGACGATTATTTTTGTTAGGTTGGTGTTATCGCGAAGCAATAAGTCACACCTGCACCTGATAGGGGTGAACCTCCACCAATCAATAGCTTTACCAATAGCTCAATTCACGCCATTACTGGCTGAGTGCGAACACAAGATCTCTCCATTGCACTCAGTGACACAGTTTCCCTCTGTATCAGGTGTTGTCATTATATTATCTGTCGTGACTTATTCTATTATGTTCCTTGTTAGCTTGTAAATATTGAAATATGAGAAATATAAGATGAGGAAATAAATCAATCAATAAGTTCCGTAATAGAACAGACAAAGTTCCGTAAGAGTTCAGTGAATATCTTCGCTACGCTCATCTAATAAGTTCACAATTTTTCACGTCATACATTTCTCGAATATACGATTGAAAAGAACGAATGGTTTCTTTTCGAAATGATCTTTTTTATCTGCTCCATTTTAATTATAAGAATGCATTCCATAATTAGGCTCAATGTATTGGTGGAGGTGCCACGTTTTCACCTAACATTACATATTATATAATATTTTATCTTACATTCTCTCAAGAGTTATTTTGAATCTCATTAAAAAAAAACATATTTGAACTTTTTAAAACGTTCAAGTTTATTAAAAAGTTTATTTCAGTTCATTTGTAAGTATTGAGGTTTCACAAGGTTCCATGAACCTTCTCAACTCCTAAGGGTGATCTTACTCACGTTATTGGTTTAAAGTTCTGGTGGAGGAGCCATCTTTTCACATAACAATAAAACATATAGAATATAATAGTGGTTCACTGAGGTCACAATGAATAGAAGCAGACAATGCGTGAATAGAACTTTCAAAACCTTACAAAAACCTGACAATGGAAATCGGATTTTTCTCTTTTAAGGGCATATACAATGATTTCCCCAGGCTATACAATTAATTTGAGATGGTCTTAATCTATGATAGCATGTTATTTACATTATACGGAGTGAGTCCTTCTAGCTATGACGCGTATGGAGAGCAATAAGAGAGAGTATTAATTATATCTAAGACGTTCAATAAGTTTTTCAGTAAATTTTTCTTACATTACGCTATTACAATCATCAAAGGGAATAAATAGTTCAAGTTGCAACAAGATTATAATAGCCTATAATTACCGACGTTTTTACAATCATTCAGACGAACGTTGTCTTCCGTAGAAACAAGTATAGCTATACGGATAACATCCTTCTTCCGCTAGTAATTACCGATTAAAAAAGAGAGAAATCATTTACTATATTTTGTTATTTTGTTACATATATTTTGTTATTATTTGTAATTATGTCTAATAATAGCCCTGAAGAAAAGCTACGATTGTGGCTTCTTGGGGTTATGAAAATGTGTTCATCTCATGTAACGTGCTTAAATATCTATAGAAAAAAGCCATGAGGGTGGTTTGTGTGTAGAATTTTTTAAAACTTCATTTTTTTTTCAGATGAAGTGGAGCTAAAGGAGGTTGAAGTTGGTGAGAGGGTGTTTTTCCCGGCGAGCACAACACATTACAAGTGATTTGTTCATGACTTTGGTGGTATACCCCCTAACCTGACTATTATTGGAAATGGGGTACGATTTTGTTTTATCAACATCTAATTCGTGATGTATTCAATAATTGTCTACAATTTGCGGCTAAGAATAATTTATAAGCGGCACCTCTCTATGATGTCAAGATTTCGAGGCGCTCTCGTCACCAAATGAAAAAAAACTATGTAAATACTATTTTATACTAGAAATGATGAGTTAAATGAGTTCAACGCCATAACACATCTTAAAACTATATTTAGAATTAGGATATAAGTACCGGTAGATAATTAATAATATCTTGATATAATATTGTTCATTTTTAATGATGGAAGAAACAATTGATTCTAGTTTCACTTATTGGTTCCATAATGTTTCGTTGTGAGTGGGTTCCCGTACATTGGTAGCATGTAAGTTGATCATTAATAAGGATTGACCATTTCAAACTGAGTGTCGAAACAATCTGGCACAATATTAAATATGCTATCATAAATTTCATTCAACACACTTCTTTAGCTTCTAATTGGTTTTCACATGATCCATTTTTCTCAATTTATCAGTCAATTACTGATAATTCCAAAATATCTCTACATCTTTCAAAATGATGTCCTCAGAAAGACTGTCAACACTTTTCAACTGCTAGTAAAAAGTGATAAGAATAAATAAGTTACCATTCTCTAAAAAAAAGGTATAATCTACCATAATGAAGAAACTAAATATCACCCTAATTTCACTATATTATTAGCATTATTCATTTTTCAGTAAATTTTTCTCACATTACGCTATAACATTCATCAAAAGAAATAAATAGTTCAAGTTGCAACAAGATTATGATATAATTACCGACGTTTTTACAATTATTCAGGCGAACGTCGTCTTCCGTAGAAACAAGTATAGCTATACGGATAACATCCTTCTTCCGCTAGTAATTACCGATTAAAAAAGATAGAAATCATTTACCACTTATCCTTTAAACCACCATTCATTAGATGTACTCGACATTGTATCGTATTTTAGGTCAAGCAATCCGCTATTTCACACATTTCTTACATTGTTATTGTCATCTACTAATTTCCTCTAAGTACATCTAACTTATCAATTATTTGCTAGCGTCGGGATACGAACCGCTGTACCTTTATCGAACACTTTGTTTTATTGCCGACCGACGCTAGGGTTCGCTGTTGGTTGTGCTTTCCTAATCGTTAGAGTGTTTGTAGATGATTTATTGTGATATAAGTTAAGGCAGGGTACATGGTGTGTTGGTTGTCTATGGATTATTAAGTGGTTTCAGTTATTCGAATAGCTTCTCGACCTTTCGCGAGGGTTCGAATATAATTACTATATTACTGAGACATTACTATATGTTCACTGAGAATATAATATAATATAATATATTATATTTAATGTATCCTTAATATATCTGAAAACAGATTTTGTTCATATAATAGGATACATGATATATGTATATATATTTATTGTTTCATTTTCAATTAAATATTTGTTGTATTGTATTTTTTACATTGTATTGTATCATTTGATTTATGAATTGAGTATATTTTTGAGAATATAATATAATATTTCATAATAATGTAATAAAATGGAATATCTTCATAATAATATGTGAAGAACATTTTATTGATTGATTGTTCATACATTTATTTATTCATATTTGTATTCGGCGACACAATATAATTTCAAATAAGACTTTTTCGAGTCAGTGAATGATGAATATGATAAAGGGAAGATGAAGGGTTATTCTTCCAGGTTTTATAACGAGAAGGAAAGAGGAACCCATCCACGTCTGTCATTAAAGAACCATCTCAGTATCCACTTTATCGACAGAGAAAAACCTCGGAAAACCACTATGGTCGACTATTTTGGGAATCGCACCCCGGTCTCCTGAATGACAGTTCAACGCGCTAGTGACTTATCTACGCGCATCGGTATCTGAATTATATAAATATATATAATGATAATGATACTTTGTTATCATACTTTCTTTTCATTTTATAATACTTTTCAGAATTTTTCTCCATTCCTCAACTAATCACTATAATTTTCACAATATGCTGAATAAGCTATATTATATATAATTATTCACTTTTGGGTGGTAATATCGCCCTTGTGGTGACCTGTTCAAACTATTTAGAAAGGATTCAAACATTCAAGGGATCCTAAATTTCATCCTTCGCCTTCATTGGGGAACAATGGCTTTGTGTCAAGTTTTTAATGTTATTAAAAAAAAAAAAATATATATATTTAGTTATTGTTAATGAATTACGGGCATAGAAGCGTCACTTAGATGACACATTAGAATGTATTCAATCAATTATTCGGATAACTTCACTATACATCGTTCACTTTAATTCCTTAAAGTTCCTACAGAAATATATGAAACACGTCACTACTTGTTTTAATTTCACTTGTCACTACAAGCCTTCGCATTGACATCTGCGGGAATATATTAAAAAAAAACGAAAGAAAATATAAAGCGCGATATTTTCTACGAAGCGCGTTGAAAATACATTATTTCTCACTATCAACGGTTGGAAAAACCATTTTTCACGCTCAACCTCCGCGTCACCGGCTTAAAAGCATTTCTATGCAGAACCATTTTCGGTAAAGACATCGCGTCGTAGTGAACATTTCGATTATTTTTTCTTGACGTATTTTTTTTTTATCAATAATAGTTTAAACGACAGAATATTATCTTGAGAAATGTCGTCTTGGATCAACAAGACTGTCTTTTGTGGTGTTATTCAGAAGAGAAAAAAATCTAGATAGATCATAAGTTTGGGTGCGCATAAATAAGGTGACCATGGTGTCCATATGAAAACAAACCTAATTATCTATTGGAATTTTATTTTCAAATTAACCAGCAGGATACGTATTTGGTATCTGGTTACAAAGACTGGATTAGTTGATACTCAAGTTGAACTTAAAAGTTGAATAGTGCTTCGTTAAAACCAATATAAATAAATAAAGTTCAGCGATTTTATGATCTTCAAACTGTTTTCAATTTTTGAAGTCAAAATGTTCAATAGTTTCCTTATTTACTTCGAAGTATATCATTGTTCTGTTTCAACAGGTAATCTTCGTCAATTTAGAATACTCACAACAACAACAACAACAAAAACAACAACAAAAACAACAACAACGCCCACCACGGGTTACGACATACTCATGTCTAGCTATGCACACATACCTTCTCCAAAAATAGATAAAGACTCGATTTTGACCAAATGGAAGTCTTTGAGGAGCTTTGAGGAGCGAACAGATCAATACGATCAGGAGAACATACATTATTCCGTGGCGAGTGGTATCGACAGAACGGTCATTTTGTGACGGTTTCACAAGGAATAATGTTTCCGATATGCGGAGGAAGGATTTGGAATGTAAGTGAATTATTGGATAAGGGTGTGTAAGGACTCTGCACAAGTCTGTCTGTATTTGTTTTGTCTGGTCTACAATGATAATCACAGTGTATGTTTGTTGGCTCAGACAGGTGTGGCAGTGCTTTGAAATATGATGCATATGGTCGCTATAGTTGAAGTCCCGAAGAAGGAATATGAGCTTGTGAAGACAATTAATCAATTAAAGGTTCGTTTGTAACCCCGAGTAATCTAGCTGTTGGTGATCTGTTTAATTATAATCATGGTTAAAAAAAAAAATCGAGAAAAATTCTATAAGTTCTCGAATCTATACGTTTAGAATCGTATATTTCTGAGATCACATTCACAATCTCATATTTCAATTCAATCAAATCGAATTTGAGTGTTAGATATAAGAGTAACATGTAAATATATTTCAAGAACCCAGAGAAATTATTTCTATGATTGTTCACAACATCTACAAGCAATATGATTCAATATATTGGTAGAAAACAAACATTTATGATCAATATACAACTAAATTATTTTACGAAGAGATTAATCAATCTGTATCATACATTTCAACCTCAATCATTCATCATTTCATCATTATAAAACAAATACGTACTTTTCTATCAACTATTGATTCATAATCAATAGGGAATAATTCTGGAAGTAAATATTTTCAAACAAACATCTATCTACAAATAGTATACATGGCTCACTCAGCATTCTATAGTTACTCTGCTACTGCACTCGACAAATGTTTGTTTGATACTCTGGTTTACTGGTTTACTCAGCTAGTCTGGTTTACTCAGCTCCTCACATTGTGTTCCATGCTTTCATTACTCAAAGGACATCACAATCCCAAAACTAAATTCCAATGAATAATGACGATATTCATTCCCATGATTTGAGAGAAAACTAGAAATCGTCATTTCAAATTCAGAAATTTCAATCAATGCATTTGTCCTACAGGACCCGGCCCTTTTTCTGAGTCGTGACGTAGACATTACTCGATTCTATGTTTTTTTCTATACAGACTCGGTAATGCCTTCGTAATGTCGCATGGTATATAGAGGACCAGAAATTGATTGAAATTATTTCTGAAATTAAGATGATGACTACTAGTTTTCTCTGGACGAAGAAAAAAAAATTCGCCATCATTAATAAAAATCTAGTTTCAGGGTTGTGATGTCCTTTAATACTCACAATTTATTTGCTGTGATTGCATTCATGAATACCTCAAAGTGTCTCTGGGACTGCATCTTGCATTTTGATGAACTTTTTAAGTATGTTCCAGTTGCATCATTGATTTGAACAAATAAAAAAGTTGCTCTATGGGATTTTAAGATAAGATGAAATGAAATATGTCGAAATCTTTGAACAATGGAAATTGACAATCCCGAGTTATCAGTGTTTTTAGCTATGACAAAATTAATATTTGTAATTATGTACATGTTTTCAAGATGTCTATAATTATTTCCATGTCTTTTCAAATGATTAGTAAATCACGGCACCTCCACCGATAGTAACACATTCTAGATACAAGACTCTATTATTGAGTTTGTTTATTTAATGTATAATTCCTCGATTATTTCACTTATGTACAAAATACGATCATTCTGATTAGGTTCTGTCGCCAATTAACCATAGGAATCGGTTATATCGAAATGAATAAAGGAAAAATGATGCATTTATAAAAGTTGATACACAGTTTATTGAGTTTGGTTGCAAATTTTTTGTTATCAATATAATTGAGTATTATTTGTAGATAGTCAAACGTGAAATAAACTTGAAAGATTTATTGTGTTCAGTAAAACTTACCCAGACAAGTCTAATAAAAACTTGAACAATTGATTTTTATCTATATCTCCTTATCGAGATGCACATAAAGTAAGTAAACCTATATTTTCTGAAAATTCTACGTACTTATACCTCTCTGAGAAGTTCTATATTCATTACTTGATTGATTATAAGCTATTGCTCTAGATTTCTAGATCTATGTTTCTGGAGCGATTCTATCTTATTGAGTCATTGGCAATATCGAGGAGGCATACTCGGTAGCGATTACATTGATTGGAAAAAGGTATTGGCCTGGTGAATTCTATCCGAACTACTCGGTCCTGAAAACACAATGCTAGACGTATTTAAGTTGTGATCAAGATCGGAAAATAAATCAGGACAAGACGTGACCAAGATGAACTGAATGCACAAACTTTGGAAATAACTTGAAGTTTAAAACCTTTCGAAATCTAAATCACAGGTTTAAGTTACATTCATTTTAGATTCTATTCAAAGTAAACTGTGTCCCATTAATAAAGATCTAACCTAGAATGCAAATCTTGAGTTGCAAATTAGAAACGACCTAGTTACATGAACACAAATTTATACATTTTCTGTTTTTTTTTTGAACTCATTTTTTTTCAATCAACATATTATAATTCTTCATTTATTTCCTAATTGAGGTTCACTCATTTTTGTTTTGAGATTTCGAGGAGGTATTGTCAGTAAATAATTTGTAATGGTAAATACAGTATGGCCATCTCAAATTGTCATGCCCAGTTTAATTATCTCTCTGTCAAGTATCGCAGTATTACTTTGATTTTTTTCTGATGATTGGTATTTCCGAATCAGTCTATGAAGTGAAACATTCAAATTATTTATTTGGAATGTGTCATTATCATGTGACAGTGTTGCAATTTAGTCTCAGTGAATCGACTCGTCTGACTGTTTCTACTGATATATAATACAGCATTGTGACAGTTAGTATTGTACTTGAAGTTGTACTATAAATGTCATTTCTTGAAACATTTTCAGAGCATTATAACTCATAAAATGAAGTTTTATGAACCTTGAAAACGTAAAATATCAACTCTAGATACTTATTAGAGCAGAAGTAATTGGAAAATTTCAAGCGGTTAAAAAGATTGGTGTACGGAATAAACCCATACTCGTAAATATGGCCTTGAATAGAAGCAATGCGGTGGCGGAAAAGAACTAGGGCAATGGTGGCAATGTGTTCTCACCTATCAAGTGAATAACTTGAATTGGGTGAGAGTAGTCAGATTGAGTTGAAATAAAATTGAATTCAAGTCACTGATTTAATACCGAAATTCAACAAACTATTTCAATATATATTCTATTTCGAGGCTATATCATAATCATCCTGAACGCTTGACAACTACAGTTTTTATTTAAATATATATCATCCATGTATTCTGAAAGAAAATCATCCAATCAAAATTCATCGTGATTATGTACAGTATCTGGTATCGGAATCAATACATTTCACCTGGCATTGAGAATATGAAACTTTTATTAAAACTTGAAATGTATTTCTGTTCCTTCTGTTACGTTTCAAACCATTAGCTTTCCGTTGTAAACCTCCCCCTTCCCCCCCACACTAACTTCACCCCTCGAATCCTTTGAGCGTGTGAACACAGACTATAAATATCCCACCTTATACACCCTTTGCTTCCAGAACGGTACGCACTTTCTGACTTGGTATAATCTAACATTGGGTAGAGTTTCTTACTGTGCATTTACACCTTAATATAATGCGGGCGGATTCAAAGTTTTGTTCCCATGGTTTATTTTGTGTTATTAAAAGCCGGTTTAACTAACTGGTAATTTATCTGTGAATTAAGCGATAATTAGCGGACTAAGTTGTTATCACCTTTTGTTAAGTATGTTATTATCGTAACTCAATTAACCAATTAATTATTAATTATTAGTTGTTACAATCTGGTTCAGATCTGAGAAGGGTAGATCAGTTGGTAGCGCGAAGAACTTCCATTCAGGAGACAAGGGTTCGGTTCCTCTATGGTCGATTATCCTGACTCAAGTTATTTCAAGATTTCTTCCTATCATTCGAGTGAATACAGGGATGAATTATTGAAAATATGTCACGACCGACTCCTTCCCACCGTCGAAATGACCTAATAACATAATCTTTTATTTCATTTTCCATTCTACTTCGTTATAATTCACCGAAGCCATCTTGGTTAACCTCACAGAGCGTCGTAAAAACTGATATAACATATTTTATTCAACATATTTTTGTTTATTACAAGGGAATTTTTATCTTGCTCGAATAAAATTCTTCAAATGTGATGTGGTAATGTGAATATATTTCATAGCCTTAAGGCAGCATTCCTCATTTGTATTTAGTTTTGTACATTTTCACTAAAAAATAATGAAGCGAGAGTCTATTTTTGAATTCTTTTTCTATAAATGTTTTGCGTTTTTTCTCGTTGCTTTGATTTTTTTCAGTACACTGGAAGTATACATGTTAACATTCCTTTTTTTGTCTGTCCGTTTGCCCGTGACAACTTTATAAAACTAACGCACACATAGACAACCGCTTTTATAATAGACACATCGTAGTTTTATAGCGTAGAATACCATTACCATTCTTATATCACTATTACTTATACTAGACTAGTTGGCGGCTAACAACCTATAATGAAACCATGATAAAATAATGGAATGTGTGCTGCATTTTTGTTTATCTAATATAGACCCTAACAATGTTTGACTTCACTTTGTGAAGCCTACATTTGTGGCCTGACATGTCTTATATACTGAACTATAAGCCTTCATGTATCCTACAACTACAAGTCAATAAGAACAAATACATAAAATTGAACTTTTTGAACACGGTAACATTTTTCATTTATGAAGGGTTTCAACAATGCACTGTAATGATAACTAAGATCTATTGGCGTCGGATGAATGTGATTCTATAGTGGGATAATGGAATGAAGGTTTTTTAGGTAATGGGAAGCATAGTGGAAAGGAAGCGGTCGTTGCCTATATTGTAGGAACCATGCGAGCATTAGCCTAGAGTACAGAGGGAAACCATGAAAAACACCTCTAAAGCGGGATCGAACTAGGTCCGATATCCTACCAGATAAACCTCACCTTCCAGAGAAAATGAAGCGAGCGTATTACCAACTGAATGGCACATGCGGGTAACGATGTTCAATTAATTTGAAATGTTCCCATGTTCAAACATGATGTTAACATATTAGTCGATTATGTGAATTACTCTAACATCTTCATTAGGGGGCGCATTCCTGTACGATTTGACTACCATATGACTACCAATGAGTTACGTTATTCAGTCATAAATAATACCAACAAACAAAAGAAAAGTGGTATTATACTATTTCAACAGCCCATACACAGCCACCTTTAATTCTGAGTCCAAGTTAAGACTGGGTTTATCCTAGACAGGAATGCCCTCCCAGAGGTATAAATAAATGTAGGCTAAGTGAGTAAAAACCAATTGAATTACTCTGATAGTATCTGATTTTACTCTTCACTTCCTGATTTCAATCTGAGGACTGAAAAAAAATCTGATCTCTTTTCTTTGTTTTCAAATGACGTAAAAGTTTCTGTCACCGCAAAAAAATCTATCAAGTGTTCATTATCTTCAAGAAAAGTACTTAAGGAACTTACTGACACATAAAAATAAGACAACTTTCAAAAGTTCTGAACATCTATCTAATACACTTTTTTTGTTGTTATTTACAGATGACCTCAATATATAATCGAGAATAACATGAGACAATATGTATTACAAAACTGAATCTCTGAAATCGTATACTAGAAATTATATATTATATAATTATATTATATATAATATGATAGACTATAATACCATGTATTATCAACATCACAAAATAGAATGGAAAGTTGAGGAAGAATATGGAGAGAGAGAGAGAAAGAGGGAGAGAGAAAGTGAGAGAGAGAAAGATAGAGAAAGAAAGAGAAGAATATATATAAATATAGGCTCATATATATGTATTCAAATATATGTATATATTATATATATGAATATATATATATATATATATATATATATATATATATATATATATATATATATATATATATATATATATATATATAGAGAGAGAGAGAGAGAGAGAGAGAGAGAGAGGAGGAGAGAGAGAGATTCGCATTCATTCGACATTGATAAAGCACCTCTGATTATCAGTCCATTAATGCACAAGTGCATGTGTTGTGAGTGGAGAGCGTGCATTTAAATGCTACTTAATAAGTCAAATGGAAATCGAGGCCAGTTGCATTAGTATAATCGAGAGCTTTACAGACTCATCCATCAATAATGGTTGTCATAGAAACGAACTATTCAAGCAGAGATAATTAAAAGTTTATTCATGCTATAATGAAATGTGACATATTGAAATTCACGAGAATATGGATAAATAATGTACATGTTTTATTATGGTTTCAACTGTCACTGACTTTAGTTTCATTCAAATAACTGGACGATATCGGGGATATTTTTTAGTTTCTAGTGCTTCAGAAATGTTCATATCTGTTTTAAAAGTGGAGTGATGTCATGGGTATCACACTTCTTATTAAATTGGGTTTAACGACGCACAGTAATGATAGCAAAGATCTATTGGCGTCGGATGGATGATTAATGAGATAATGGGATTATGAGATGAAGGTTTCTTGGGTAATGGGAAGGATAGTGGGAAAGAAGCTGTCCTGGCCTATATTGTGGGAACCATCCCGGCATTAGTCTAGACTACAGAGGAAAACCACGAAAAACCCCTGTGAAGGTGGACGGCGGCGGGGATCGAACCGGGTCCGAAAACTCCTCGCATTCCGGATCACATGAAGCGAGTATCACACCTCTCTGAGAAAATTAATGAAAGTGAATCTTTTAATTGTTATAAGCACCGTGCATGAACCCCCTTGTTCCGTTTCTTATAGTGAGTCACTAAACTAGGTCCTGAATAATCACAAATCTTCACAAATACCACATCTATACAAATATTACTGCAATATTTGTGTTTGTAAAGTTGGTAGACGACCTTCTCATTTCTAGGCTACAAGTAGACTATATGATCACTGCTGACAACCACAGAGCGACCTGACCACCTTGACAACGCGAATTATTCTTCGCCATAAGTACTGACTTCTGTACTAACTGTCACGTACTGACTGTCAAAGTTAAGCTTGTTCAATTGAACTTTGTATAAGTCAATGCTGTACCGAATGGTAACCACTAACTGGCGGTTCGTTATCATCAAATCAGCGGTTGATAACTTCGATTCTGACTGGTGATAACTGTAATATGACCCAGTGTGCAACTTGTGTAACTGTCGTAAGGCGGTAACATATGATTACGTTCTGATATTCGGAAGCTCTTTGAGAAGTTCAGTTAGAATTTCTCTACTATAGTAATGTAGCAATTGATGACAATGCAGACATAATTAAAATGTGATTAAAAAATAATCTTCTGTAGATGACTACTTATTACGTCAGTATCTTCCATTTTAATTAATAATAAAATTTAACAAGTTTTTTGAAATTAATCGGATTTCTAAAGAGATAAAAAATGACGAATTAAGTCAAAAAATTGTGACAAAACCAACTTGAAGTTCTAAAACAAAATAAAAGCGGGGACCGCTTTTAAGCCTTATTTGTAAGCTTTAGCTTTAAGAGTCCATGCGAGACGATGTAGATGAATATCAGTGTTTTGTTGATAACCTTTGAACGGTATGGGATTTCAAAATTCCATCAAAGAGAAAACACAGAATTTTCAATACCTTCATGATGGTGTAATGTAATAACTATTTACCTCATATCATAAATTGCCAGGCACGGTTGGAGAATGTTTTTTTTAGCCATACACGTGTGAAAACTAGGCGATATAAGTTAGGTAGTTATTACTTATATGATCGTGAAGGTATTGATAATATTTGTTTCCTCTCCATCATATTTTTGAAACTTTATATCGAAACGTTATCACCAAAAATTTATGCCGCTGAATCGACTCCCATGGATACTTAATTAATTGGACAATAGTGAGTGTATATAAAGATTCTATTCTTAATGAATATACAATATATATAAAAACTTCATCAATTTTATTTCATCCACCAATAATGTATTGAGAATGTTTTCCGAAGACATTTCTCGTAACCCCCATATAAGCTAGCTGTTGGTGGGGTCGATGAGCAGCATTAAAAAAAATTGTCGTAATACTGGCGTACTCTTTTGAATAAGATGAAAGCTAGTAATAATATAGCTTCATAAAAAACACACTTATTTTTCATTATTCTCTTAATTACTATTTTATTTCATTCTATATCTAGAGAATAAAAAATAACAGCTTTTAGCTTAAACATGCCTGGCTCTTGTAAAAGCATTCATTTGCGTAAACAGAAACAATGTCTATTCATACAAACCCGTTAAAATACAGCGGTAAACTTTTCACCCTTGTTGGTGATTAATCTTAAACTTTATTTAAAAAAAAAAAACTACGGAAAGGTTTGTGGTTTTATTTTACGTTTTATACTAATTTTGTGAGGAAAAGCTTAACTTTCCCTGTATTTTCCATGTTCATTATTCGTTTAAAATATATAAAACTCTAAACCGACGTTACTTTCACAAGTTCTTGTCATTGGTTTCAACCGAGTGTTAACATATGTCATAATTCATGTCACATATCGACTGGACAGTGAACACCCACATGGCCGTTTCACATATTATGACATATATGACAAATTATAGTCCATTGATATCGATGTAAAAAGTACTTTAATAATTCACCAAAAGGACATATCAATTACTGGAAAATTTTGTCCGGTTTCTACTTTTTCGTTTGGCAGATATCATGATTGAGATTGATTGCAAATTGAAATGTAATACAATTTAGCTGATTCGCGTAGGAAATTGTATTGAAGTTCCAATTTAAAGAGGAGCTGGTTCTATTTTCCAAAAACTACAACTGTGCATGATTTTGCGGTGTACCATAACTGTTGAGCACGGGGAAAAATCCAATTATATTAATGTGTCTGTAATGAAGTGAATGATGAAGTATCGTACATAAAATAATGTAATTCCGATAAACTGGATGCTTTTCTATAATCAATTTGATATTGATTGAATGTGGATTATATTTAACAACAAGTTATAGTGTCAGTAAGTTCGAGTCGCTCAACGAAAATGTTTTTTTTGGCTTCAATATACAATATGTATTCACGAAAGAAGCTGGTTCCGAGCAACCGTCTATCTTATCCCACACCACTAACGCGCGGGTGGTTTGCTTCTTCATCATTCGTAGATACCTCTATAATATAATATTTCAAAATTGGCAGTGAGTTGAATATTATCAAATTCTTATTTTTCAAATCTGCACTTGAATAGACTCACGTAAATTTGAACTGCGATACCATTTTTCAAGTTTTTCAAGGCCCTGTTTCAGGAATTTCGATCACCACCTTAGTTACTAAACTATTAATCACCCTAACTATCAATAGTTAACAGTTGCGTTTTACGAAATCCATTATGCCAATAGTTGACTAATTATTTATTAAATAAAAACAGTAATTTTTTTCAAAGGTCAGCCAAACATTTTGTGGGACACTGCTGTGTGTACCAGATCATTGTTTGATGCACGCGCTTGCTGCAAAATACAAATGTCAACTGTCAATAACATGTCGGAATCGAAGAAGAAAATAAATCGTTCGATTAACTTTAATGACGACAAGATAGAGCGTTTAGGCCCAGGAACGAAGTCCAGTTAGTCTTTATCTGAGAGCTGGTGAAAACAAATAGCATGGGTAACCATGGTGATAATAACTTAAAACTGACAGTTAGAGCCACTCCCACTTTGGTAATACCGTACCTTAGTGTCTCTTGTGGAATAACCGAATAAGTCGAATAACGAATGAATAACTCTACTCATTCGGCTCAAACTGTTGCAACTCGGATTAATGCCCTGAATGTGTTCGATTAACACGCATTTTAATTAAAATCGTGTCTCGTGGTGTGTAAATATCGTCAAATGAACCGGATGTTGATTAGCTGGAGGATATTTCAATGGGTTTTTAATTGGCTGTGGTTCGCTTTGACAAATAGCACAGCAGTAATGTGGCATGTGTGAATGTAACATATCGGTAGTGTTTCGATGGTTTTGTATCAATGTATGTGATGACTTGTATTGAGTTCTAGTGCTGTTGCATTGTTGCATTCGACTGAACATTCTGGTGGCTTATTGAAAAGATTAGTTTTGGGGCAGTGGTAGAATATGGTGGTCTTGTATCGAGTCAATTGCTTTTATTAGTTGTATTCAAAAGTTTTGGGATTCCGAATAATCATTCAGTTTATTCGGTGAAACCATTTCATGAATGGTTGGTTTACTATGCTTGTAAATGAAGATCGATATAATATATAGGAGGAAACCATAATTGAAGATATAATATTATGTGAAAACCAAATTAAATTTATGAAAACTTGTAAATTGGAGGGAATTTTCTTATTTCGTTTTGATTCATATACTGGGTGGGTTAATCGACAACAGGCAATGACCGACTCCTTCCCACTATCCAAAACACATGATAGAATAACCTTTTATCTGACTATCCTGTCATCTCGTCCATCAATGACCGACGCCAATAGATCTTAGGCATCAGAACAGTGCATCTTTAATGCGTTCCCATACTAAGGAAAAAGTACTACTGACAAATAGCTATATTTTCAACCAACCATTGAACTATTGAAGTGATTTTGTATTGGATTGATTAAAAAAAAAATGGACGAAAAAAAAATTGACAGGAATAATTTAGATGATGATATGGGATGATTTGTGGGATTTGATCAATTAAATTTGACATTTTTCAAAGCCTTATT